>PVIC010008232.1:0-48732 GCA_004025085.1 Thryonomys swinderianus | reverse complement strand
CCCCCCCTCCCCTTTTTCATCCTCCATCACCTTCCCATTACAGATTTCGGGATCATCATCTCGCCTGTTTCCTTCCAGGACCGACCAACACCATTCTTTTGTGGGTAGATCCTTATTGCTGACCAACCATGACTTCTCAGATTCGTCAGAATTACTCAACCGAAGTAGAGGCTGCCGTCAACCGCCTGGTGAATCTGCACCTGCGGGCCTCCTACACCTACCTCTCTCTGGTAAGGGTCCTCCGGAGGCCCCAGGCCCGAGTTCCCCGTAAGTGCGCACTGCCCCCTATGCGCATGCGCAGGCCTTCTTTGTTCCGTTGGGTAGGCAGAGGGCGGAGGCCGCAGGCCTGACCTCGCCTCCCGCCACAAATTTCCCGCAGGGCTACTACTTCGACCGTGATGATGTGGCTTTGGCGGGCGTGGGCCATTTCTTTCGCGAGCTGGCCAAGGAGAAACGTGAGGGCGCTGAGCATCTCCTGAAGATGCAAAACCAGCGCGGAGGCCGAATTATCTTCCAAGACGTGCAGGTAAACAAGGAGAAAACAGCGTATGACACCTCCCAGCAGGCCCTATGCAGGAACCAACCCCCCCACCACCACCTTGGCCTTAGGCGGTCAGGTATCTGGGGGTTCTGGGAAATCGAGTGCAGTCTCTGCAGTTTATTATGGAGGGACTTGCAGATGCGGGAGCGGGTGTTCCTCCTTGATTCGGTGAGTTAGATCGCAGTGTGGGTTTTAGGCGTGTACGTACATCTGTAGTTTGTAATTTCGGTTCTGTGTGTGTAGGATAACGTGGCCATTTCTGAGCTTTTTGTCCTCATAGAAACCTTCTGAAGATGAATGGGGTAAAACCCTGGATGCGATGGAAGCTGCCTTGGCTTTGGAGAAGAATCTGAACCAGGCTCTTCTGGATCTTCATGCCTTGGGCTCTGCCAAAACAGACCCCCATGTAAGTGTCTACCCCTGGATCCATGGCTGCCAGACCTCTGAGCACATTCTTTCTGAACCTTGTTCCTGTGTGTTCCCTTGTTAGAGGCAACTCTGCCACCCTTTCCTCACAATTGGGTTTCTGCTTCTCTGTTTCAGCTCTGTGACTTCCTGGAGAACCACTTCCTGGATGAGGAGGTGAAGCTGATTAAGAAGATAGGCGACCACCTCACTAACCTCCGCCGGCTGGCAGGCCCCCAGGCTGGGCTGGGAGAGTACCTCTTTGAAAGGCTCACCCTCAAGCATGACTAGGAGGCCCTGGCAGCCTCTGAGAGGCTCCTGCTCACCTGGCATCAGGGCTTTGACCTAATCCTCTCCCTCCAGCCACTAGGCAGCTTTTTCACCTCTCTGGAGCCTCCTTCTGTCTTGGACCAAAAGAAAATAAAGCCTTTTGCAGCAGCTGGTGATGTGTGTCATATGTGTGTGCTTCTTCGTGCACATGCAGCTCAGAACATGAGGTCCAGGCTGGGCAGTGGCAAGAAGAGATCTACTGACCCTGTTGCCTGCTTTCTAAGGCAAGACCCCACCTGTAGGAAGGGTTGTGCTTGAGGGTTCTCTGCTTGCTGGCTGGCTATTTAACTGCACCCTAGGTGATACTGTGTGATACCTGGGGTTTTTCGGTGGAAGCAGACACCATTAGATCTCAGTAACCTGAAGGGCTGTTGAGTGAATTATAGGACGAGGTGCTGGGCCAAAACTTAAAGTTGGAGGCAAATTGGGCCGTTATTGTTAACAATTGCCTAAGGACTGGGGCTCACACCTAGCTCTAAAGGCTGCCACCATTAGGGTGGACCTAGCAGACATAGGGCATACAGGGGGGCATCTGCCCAAGAGTGCTGAGCTAAGCTTTTGGGGGTCAGCACAAAAAAGGATGTGAAACTGTTGGTCAAGTAACTTGAAATGGGAACTAAAAAGCTTGAGGAGAGTTTAACCTGAGTCCAACCTACAAAATGGTGGTGTCAGCTCTTATCCTCGCCCTCCAGTAGAGGAGGGCTTTTGAAGGGTTAGGAATGGAGGTCAAACCGAGGGCCATACATGTATATGCTAGTTTGGGTCTGTACCACTAAGCTACATACATGCTCAGTCGGGAAGAGGGTCCAGGGTGCCCATTAGGCACCTGTCTTGGTCAGCACTGGCTTTTGTCACTGTACTTTTGGTGTCCCCATTGTGACAGGATAGGGAGCTCGCCCTGTCTGCCACACAAAAGGCTAGCAGGAAAGATGACCCACTCAAACTCGGGGCAGTTAAGAGCTGCGCTGGCATTCCTAGTGAAGACCAGAACAAAAAGAACGTATGTGAGTATACAGCCATCTATGGGACGAAGTGCAGAGCCCTAGGAACACTTGACTGTCCATCTGTGATATCCGTGGGGCAGCCAGGAACCACCTGTGGCCACAGAACACGCATATGATCAGAATTTCTGAAAAAGCGAGAAACTGCCTTTCATTTCAGTGGCTACACAGGGCTCTCCACTGCCCTGGGGATCCTCTTCCCAGTCACAAAAGTTCACACGCCAAGATCTTGTGAGCCAAGCTGCCGAGCAGTCAGACATACCTTCTGGAACAGCTCTGGAACCTCACAGCGGCCATCCAAATGCTGTGGAGAGGGCACCATAAAGTAGGGAGTTTGGGGCCCAGAGAAGGGACTAAAACCACAAGGCCTGGGGAAGGTAGGAGCAAGGCCAACCAAGCGATCATGTCTCACAACATCTGGGATTCATTGTAATCTTTTATCTCTAGACACACTCTAGGCATACCTGTTCTGCCCTCCCCTCCCACTGCAAACCCAAGTGGAGTGTCAGACACAGCACAGCACACATGAGGGGCCCTCCCTTCACCAAAGCCGGGGCCCAGCACAGCTTGCAGATGCGAGGGCCTTGAGGTAACTGTGGGGCTTCTGGAACCAGGGGACTCAGCTCTAGGATGGGGCAGAGGGACCTGGACGCAGCAGCACAGTGGTGAAGCTTCAGATTCAGCAGCTGGGACCTAGACCCAGTAGTTTCAGGCTGAGTGGACTGGTTGGGTGGGCTGGAGCAGGGTAGACCATTAAGGCCCTGGAGGACACAGAGCATTCAAGACACAGGAAGGGGGGGGGATCTGGTCCAGAACAGGCCATAGAGCAGAAGGGTGTCTAGACCACGACTCCATGCCCTCCAGAAGGAATGAGAAGCCAAGTGTTTGTGCCACCTCTGGCCTAGCTGAAGTGTGCGACCACAGGAGTGCTCTGAGGGACCCTCTGAGCAGGACTGTAGCTCCAGGATGCTACGCTGTAAGTCTTTCCTGGAGCTCAGGAGTTGAAATGGAGGACCATCTGCATGAAGTCCCTGAAAATGTCCCAGCTGTGGACTTGGCTATCCCATTAGCAGGGACACTGCATGGTTTTATAGCACATGGTGGGCATGGCATACTGTATATGCTACAGAATTTGCAAGCCACAGAGGCTTCCAGATGCCCAGGCCTGCACTGAAACATGCCAGGCTTCCCAGCACCTCTGGCACCAGTACAGCGTAATTAATGGCAGATTCCTGCCCTCAGACCTAGTCCAAGCCTAGGGGACTCCAGGTAATGCATTATGAAATCCAAGAAAGGCACAGTGTCTGGATACAGGAGTGTGGGGACTCCAAGAGGGGCCGAAGCGTGTGGTGGTAAGACGATCCCATGAGGGACCTGGAGTAGGGTTTGGGAACAGCACCAGCTGTACCCGCTCTCTGGAGGCGGCCACAGGACCGGAGTGGAGGTGGGGAGTAGGCCCGGCCAGCCACTTAGTTGCGCTCCTCGCCCAGGGAGCTGGCAGGGCTGAGGGGCTCACTGGGAGTGCTGAGTGAGCTGGAGGGCGCAGTGTCCACGGAGCTGCTGCGCTTGCCCGTGGACGAAGTGCAGGAGGCGCGGCGTGGCCACTCAGGCGCGCGGATATTGCGCCGATCCTTGGCAGCTTCCTCATCCTCGTCGTATCGTTCACCATCTTCAAGTGGCCCTTCCCGGGGTTCCTCCTCGTCCTCGCTCTGGTGCGGGCTCGAGTGCCGTGATAGCGAGGGCGATGGTGGCACAGAGGCCGGCCGTGGGTAGCGGTAGCCCTGGGTCTGAATACCCGAGAGAGGAAACAGATCAGACTGAAGCCCCCGAAGTCGTGAGAGATATCTGTCCCCCTTCTAGGACTTTACACCCCCAAAGGAAGCCCCAGCCCTAGCTCCAGCCCAGCCCTCTTAACTTCTGGCCCAGCTGAGATCCAGGCTCTACTCACCGCATCCGCCTCGTGAGGCTCGTAGGTGAAGTGATCTGGAAAGGCCTTCGCTAGTGCCATGTGGCGCGCAGACATGTAGTACTTAAGAGAAAGAGGAACGGGAGAAATTAAGGGAACCAGGAGCCACACCCACTCACTGCTTGGCAAAGATGGACACGCCTTTATGCAAATGTACCTGGCTAAAGTGCTATTCCTTATGCAGATAAGCAGAGCAGTCAATGGGCAATACCTGAGCCACCCGACTGGGGGCAGGGATTCCTCCCTGTCAAGCAAGGCTTTGCCCATACCCCTGGGCAAAAGAAAAGAGCTCTGGACCACTGTTCTTTCTGGAGAAGTCCATTCACTGCTTAAAGAGACAGCAACTGGGTCCAGGGATTTAGCCCAGTGGTTCCAGTGTCTAAAGTGCAAACTCCCCAGTTCTATCCCCGGTAGCCACATACCACAATGTTGGGCCTGGTGGCTCACACTTGTCATCCCAGCACTCGGGAGGCAAAGGCAGGAGGACTGCTGTGAGTTTGAGGCTTTCCTGGGCTACACAGTGAGCTCAGGGCCAGCATGAACTATAGCAGCTGTTACAAGTCAGAGGAGACTAAACATCTACACCAGCCTTCCAAGCTGTGAATGCCCCGATCCAGAGCTAGAGGTGGCCAAGTGACCCAGAGATGGGAGACAGGCAGGGAACGGATCGTACCCGGCCTAGGTATTTCCAGTCCAGAAGGTCGGAGAGACGCTCTGTGCGGTTTCTCTGGATGATGCGCTGTCTGCGGCTCTGCTGGCAGAAGCTGTAGAGGAAGGAGGTGAGTTGTGAGCAGGAATCGTCCAGGCTGCGGAACCTCCGGTCCAGAATGTAGATCCCTGTGGAGGCAGGGGCAGGACTCAAAGAACCGTCCAGAGAGACCTTCATTCTCTCCGGAACTTGGGGGCACCAGGGCCCTGTCCCATCACACCCCTTGTGCCCAAGGGCCTGGGCGCTGACCATAAGCTGAAGGGTCTGCGATGTGCTCCTCCATGAAACAGCCAAAGCCGGAGAGGTTGGTGGAGATACTGGGGATGCCCATGACTGTACACTCGGCTGCAGAGAGGCAGGAAAAATGCCCATTTAGCTTCCTTCTCCCCTAAAGCTTGTGTGTGTATGTGTGTGTGTACTGAACACTGAACTTGGGGCCTTCACACTGAGCTGTATTCTCAGCCCTATTTCTTTACTTAGATTTCATTTTGAGACAAGATCTTACTTAAGTGCCCAGGCTGAGTTCAATCTTGCAATCCTCCTGTCTCAGCTTCTCAGAGCTCTGGGATTATATAGGCCTGTATCATGCCCCCAACCCCAGGATCCTATGATTTAAATTATAATAAAAATGACAGCAACAGGGCGTGGAGACACGCCCACCAACAATCAACACTGCATACCACAATGCCTGACGTGGTGGCTCACGCCTGTAATCCCAGCACTCAGGAGGCAGAGACAGGAGGATTGCTGAGTTCGCGGTGGCTTGCCTGGGCACCATAGTGAGCTCAGGGCCAGCCTGAACTACAAAGCGAGACCCTGTCTCAAAAGCAAAAAAAAAAAAAAAATGACAGCAACACTGTCTACTGATGCTTGAACCAAATGCCTCATCACAGAGCCCAGACCCCATGCTGTACATTAGTTTATATTCTCAGTTTCTTGAGGAGGAAACTAAGAGATTCAGAAAAGGGAGTTCATTTGCTCTGAGAATTTAGAACACAGAAATGTTCACAGCCAAGATAAAAGGATGAGGGCCGGAGATTTAGCTTAGTGGTTCCAGTGCCTAGTAAGCACAAGTTCAATCCCGGGTAACCACATACAACAATATCGGGCATGGTGGCTCACGCCTGTAATCCCAGCACTCGGGAGGCAGAGGCAGGAGGAATGCTGTGAGTTTAAGGCTTGCCTAGGGTACATGGTGAGCTCAGGGCCAGCCTGAGCTACAAAGTGAGATCCTGTCTCAAACCAAAAACAAACAAACAAAACTAGGCTGTAGTAGAAAAGCTTGTTATCATTATTATTACTAATAATACCATTAGGGGAGAGAAATGAGCTCAGAGAAGGCCAGCACCTTGCCCCAAGATCATGGCAGACCTGAACAAGACCTGGTGGCACTCACCTGGTGTGTATCCCCACGGCTCATAGTAGGAGGGAAAGACCCCAAGGTGACAGCCACGCACAAACTCTTCGTAATCCACAGGGAGCAGGGGGCTTGTAGAGGAGAGGAACTCCGGATGAAAAATCACCTGGCATGTAAAAAGAAGGGCTCAGCTCAAACATTTCTTGTAGGTATTCCCAGAGAACAGGGTGTGCCACAGCATGTGGGCAACAGGACAGAGACTTCAACCTAAATGTGTTTACCTCAGAGGCCAAAAATGCTTTTGATAAATCAGAGGGGTGGGAATATCACACTCAAGGCACAGTTCACTCCCTCCGCTGTGCACAGCTTCTCCTGGCCTGTGCCCTCACCTTCACCCTGTCGGCGCTGCTGTTGAAGAGCCCAATCCGGCGGATGGTGGTCAGGATGGGGTCTGAGGAGTCATCCAGCATATTGTGGGTGCACACAGGGGGGAAGGATTGCCGCTGTGGGGGTCACAAGTGGGGGCAGTCAGGGGAGAAAAAGGGGGTTTCGTACTTTCCCATGGGCCATCCTAACCTGAGGATCCAGGAAAGCACAAGACCCAGTAGACCAGGGGCAACAAAATATTCCCCCGAAGTTGCCAGTTCTAATGAGAAGCGTTCTCTTCCCCTAAAAAAAACTACAACTCTCAGCTATCTCTGGGGGCAGCCAATGTTAAAAGCCTCCAAGGACGCCAACGATGCGGAGTTATTACTATCTTGTTCTGTATTCCTGGTTAAAGGAACCCAAAAAGAACTATAATTCCTCCAGTCAGTAGAACAGGTACTGCCAATATTGCAATGAGTTTTAGGGTCTGCTGAGGTGCTGTAGTTTGCTGATGGGAATGTATCCTCCCTAACAAGAACCCAAAGAAATTACAATTTTCAGAAGGCACAGCCACAAAACAAAATTGTGATAGGAAGGGCCCAGAGGTTGCTGGAATGAATAGTTCTTTTAAACTGCTTCATCTCTATTTCTCATTTTGAGACAGGGTTTTGCTAAGTTGCCCTAGATGAAACTCAGACTTGTGATCCTCCTGTCTCAACCTCCTAGAATGCTGAGATTACTAGCATGTACAACCATGCCTAATTTTCTCATCTCATTAAAGCCTCCACTCAACTTCAGTCTACTAATCCCAGAGGTTAAAGAAAATGCAACTCCCAGCAGCCCTATGTAAACAACATTTATGAGTGAGACAGACTGTTAGGGTCATTGAAAATTATGCAAAATGCATTTTATATCTGTTTTTCCAAAGTAACTGTTTAGATTTCCATTAGCCCTAATCTAGGTGCCAAAATTCCCCCATCCCAGAAAATGAGAGAACTGGATTCCCAGAAGCCTCTAGGACAAGGGAAGTCAATGTTGCAGAATGCCCTACGGGCTGCTGGGAGTTGTAGTTCTCATTTTGTGATTATCAGTTCTAAGGTTTTTATTCTACCTAACTCCATTGCATTCAGTAATCAAAGAAGCTAAAGCTCCTACAGGTGTGTGAGGACTAAGACTCAACTAATGGGATAAGAAACTGTGGCAGCTGAGCATGGTGGCACATGCCTGTAACCCAAGAATTCAGTAGGCTGAGGCAGGAGGATCCCTGTGAGTTTGAGACCAGTTTGGGCTACAAAGTGAGATCAAGGCCAACCTGAACAGGATAGTGAGACCCTGTCAAAAAGAAAAAGGAAAAGAGCCGGGCGTGGTGGCTCACGCCTGTAATCCTAGCACTCAGGACACAGAAGCAGAAGGATTGCTGAGTTCAAGGCTTGCCTGGGCTACATAGTGAGCTGAGAGGGCCAGCCTGAACTACAAAGCGAAACCCTGTCTCAAAAAAAAAAAAAAAAAAAAGAAAAGAAAAGAAAAAGGAAAAGGAAAAGAAAGAATGGCTGCTGAGGGGTCTGAGAATTGTCATGTCTGTGCTGGGGTGTCCAAACCTGTGTGGCAAAGATGGCTCTCTTCATCATAGTGAAATCCTCCTTGTCCAGCATCTTGTTCATGTCTGGGAGGCTCCCCCTGCAGGATGAGTGTGGACACACTTGTGGGAAGGGGTGGCAGGAGGGCTGGGGTCCAGAAGGGTGTGGAGCTGAGGGCCAGGCACTCACACGAGTAAGGATTCATACAGCTTCCTCCCGAACTTCTCCTTCACTGTGTTGGCTGTGTCCCTGGAAGGGGCAGAGCAGTGCCATCTGTTGTCATTGAGGGGGGACAGCAGGGAAACTGAGGCAGGTGCAGAGAAACCACACTCTGGGGCCTCCAGGATGGAGAATGGGGATGGGGACAGGCCTGGAAGGCTTGGGTTCCTCTGCCTGCATCAGCTGTGTGACCAGGGACAGGTGGCCTTTCCTCTCTGACTCTGTGACTCATCTATCAGATGAGAATAAAAATAGAGTCAACTTCAGAAGTTTATAGCCAGGACTTGGTGAGGTCAGGAGAAAAAATGCACAGTGCTCGGCACACAGTGACCCTCTGAAATGGCAGCTATTCTTAGGTTTGACCAGTCTTGGCTGACAGCAGCAATGCCAAGCCTATTTTATGAAAAAGGAAGATTCCAAGACAGGAATGTCTATGTACACACGTACTACTGGCAGAGCCTCACTTGATGGCTCCACTGTCCTTATAGTTTCAGTCTCATTTCCTTTTTTTTTTTTTTTGAGGCAGGGCCTCACTACATAGTTCAAACTTGTGGGCATCCTCCTGCCTCAGCCTCCTGAGTGCTAGGATTACAGGCATGCAGCACCAGGTCCAGTTCAGTCTCATTTTCTACCTGATCTCCCCTGACACATGGCTCCAGCCACCACTGGCCCCTATTACTTCTCTAACATCCTCAGGCCCTTTCACTTCCTGTGCCCTGTGCCTGAAATGCCGTTTCACAAGGACACACAGGCCTTATTCCCTCCTTTATGGTCTTTGCCAGTGGCACTTTTCCCTGTCTCACTCCCAGCCCTGCCTTTATTTGCCAGAATATTTTCTAGAGAACATTCTACAATATGAACTTTATAAGATCAGGGTTTTTTTGTCTGTCTGTAGTTTTTCCTTTTTGGTATTGGGAATTGACTCAGGGCCTTTGCATACTCCCAGCCCTTTTTATTTCTTTATTTTGACACAAAGTCTAGCTAAACTGTGCAGGCTGGGCTCAAACTTGTGACCCTTAGGAGGCTTACGAGGCTGAAGTAGGCTTCAATTTGCCAGAGAAATTACATGTAGGATCATAAGTGTGAGCCACCATGCCCGGCCTTTAAACTGGTTTTTTTTGTTTTTATTTTTATTTTTTTAGACAGGGTCTCACTTTGTAGTTCAGGCTGGCCCTAGCTCACTATGTAACCCAGGCAAGCCTCGAACTCAGCAGTCCTCCTGCTTCTGCCTCCCGCGTGCTGAGATTACAGGTGTGAGCCAGCACGCCCAGCACTGTGGTATGTGGTACTGATTGCTGGTGGGCTGAGTCACCACACCCAGCATTGTTGTATGTGGTTAACTGGGGATTGAACTCAGGACCTTCTGCTTGCAAGGCAAGCGCTGGAACCAATGAGCTAAATCTCCGGGCCTAAACTGTTTGTTAAAAGGATGATATGGCGTTCCTCTTTTGGTTTTTGTTTCTCAGTTCTGGGGATGGAAATCAGGCACGCACATGTCAGGCAAGTGCTCCACCACAGAGCTGTGCCCAGATCTGGGGAGACCTCGAGAGCCAGGGGCGTCCCTGGCCACGGAGGGCAGGGTGACCATACAAGAGGACAGAACCAAGGTTCATAAGAAACACTAGACACGCAGTGGGGTGGGGGTGGGGACTGCTGACCACAGCTGCTTGCGCACGGCCTGGCCCTTGAGAGTTTCCACGTTGAAGTTGTTGGTCCGGGCCGGCATGATGAAGAAAGCGACCACTGTCTGCTCGCTGCCATTCACCTGGGACAAGTACAGGGGAGCCAGGGTCATACAAAGGTGAGCTGAAGACAGTCACCCCTGACCAGACCCAGGACCACCATCACCCTGCCAGGCCCCCTCTTCCCACTAAGGAGAATCACAAGGTGGGGCTCCTCACACCCCAGGCTCAGATCTTCTTTCTGGGTTTCTGTACCCTGCACCACCATCACACTTTCCCTAACTCTACTTCCATGGCCTTGTCCTTCCCAAGTATGCACCTTTCTTTTTCTTTTTTTCTTTTTTTTTTTGAGACAGGGCCTGGCTTTGTAGTTCAGGCTGGCCCTGAGCTCACTATGTAGCCCAGGCAAGCCTTGAACTCAGCCATCCTCCTGCCTCTGCCTCCCAAGTGCTGGGATGACAGGCGTGAGCCACCACGCCCAGTACCTTTTTTCCTTTGAGGCAGGGCCTCACTGTGTAATTCAAACTGGCCTTGAGCTCACTGAATAGCTCAGGCTAGCCTTGAAACTGGTGGCACTATGATGACTGTTATCATTATGCAGAAGTAAAATGTACCAATAAGTGTTTTGCTTAAAAAAAGAGAATACAAACTCATGCCAATCCTCCTGCCTCAGCCTCCCAGGTGTTGGGATTACAGGTGTATGCCACCATCCCCAGCTCTATGTATTGATTTTATTACTACACACACACACACACACACACACACACACACACACACACGGCCCAGGCCTCACTCTGAGCAGGTAGTTGAGCCGGGCCAAGGCTTCCAGGAAGACGTCTGCACCCTTGTTAGAGAACTCGTAGCGACCGGCAATAAAGAAATACAAGGTCTTGTCCAAGTTGAAGTCCAAGTGCCTAAGGAAGCCACACAGCAGGGTGAAGCCCAAGAACCTTGAAGACCTGTTTTCAAAACTACAGATTCCTGAAGCTTTTGAGGCAGAGTATTTTAGACAATGCAGCAACATTATGGAGCCTCCCTCCAGGGCACTACGGTTCTTCCCTCCTTAGAAGGGTACACTATAATTGTTGTCGCTGTTCTAAAGAAGCTCAAGCACCTAGCTGCCTGAGAACTTCTCAGACCAGGGGCCCAGGCCCGACCTCCTCCCTCAGGCCCAGGCATTCAGGCCCTACCTGTTCAGGTATAGGTATCTGGACCACATACCCATAAAAATGGCCCCGGACAAACTCCTGGATCCGAGCTTTGCTCTGAGCATGGAGGTTCTGGAACTCATGCATGGCAGAGAACTTCTTCACATTCAGTCCATTGGGGGTCACGATATCTGGGATTAATGTAGAAGGTCTCATGTTTCATTTCTTCATTTGTTCATTCAGACCAATATGGTTGGATGAATCAGTGAAGGAAAGAACCCATCCCATCTGCAGCCTGCTTCGGTGGGCTGTCTGGAAGCCCCCTTCCTGTTGCCCCATGGTTTCTTCCCAAGTATTACTTGCTTATGCTCACCAGATAACTACCAGCCCCCTCAGATCTGGCAGATGGCTGACCAGATGTGGAAATGACCTATATCAGACATTCTAGGAGTTGTTTTGTTCCCCGCTATTGTACCCTGAGGGGGAAGCGCGACTATTTCTCCCAGGTGGGGATGTAGCTGAGTTAGGGACCCAACCTTTTCCTGACCTCATAGAAATTAACGTCAAGAGACTACAACCCCTAGGTCAGCTCCAACCTAGGGAAAAACCCAAATTCCAACTCTACTCTTCTCAAAAATAATGTCTACTAGTTCTGTATTCCCTTTTGGGAGACAGAACTCCACAATTTTACCATTTCTGATCACTTTCAACGGAACTACAACTCCCACAAGTCTCCTGAGTATACAGAACTAAGCAGGCTCACTTAGAGGTTATCACACCAACCCCAAGGCCTTCTGGGAGTTGTTCTTTTCTTCATATTTTAAAAGACTGTTACTGGCCCCGGTATACACAGCCGCCTACCTCATTCATGTCTAGAAACCCTGGCCCAACCCCTACCTGGCTTCCTCTTGAGTAAGTGCTGTGCCTCAATGGCGGTTATCTGGGACACGGTGGTGAAGACATGAGCACAGTGGGCTGCTGCCCGCTCCATGCAGTAGCGGTGATAGATCTGTCTCTCCCCTGCTTCTTTATCTACATTGAACTGGTGGGGGGATGATCAGGTTAGGAGGCCTGGGGAGAAGACTGAAGGTCTAGACTCCAGAGTCCTTGGAGAGTTTGGAGCTGGGAGCTGAACTCCTGGGTCCCAGAGAGGTAGGAATTGGGGATCTGGGTTCTTGGGTCCTGGGGGAGGAGGGAGTTTGATCCCCTCAGGTTTCCCCACCCTGTGGGCACAGGCCCCACGGTCCACACCCCAGCTCACATTCTCCAGGTTGTTGTAGAAGTCGACAGCACCAGCGCACAGGTAACGCCCCAGCAGTGTGGCATGGGTAGTAAAGATGGTTGCCACAGGCAGCCGCCGGGCACGGCACAGGCAGAGCCCAACGCCTGCCAACCATTCGTGGAAGTGGGCAACCACATGTGGCTTCTCCTCACTCTGGGCCAGGAACTGTGGGGCAACAGCGAGAGCATGACTGTGTCTCTGCGTGTCCGTACGTCAGCAGTCCCCGACACGAACAAGGAAGGGGCGGAGGTAAGTTCACTGCCACAATCTCAGCATGGGCAGCTGCCCCCTGTAACAAGGAACTAGGTAGGCACAGTGAGGCAGTCAGACCAGCTGGCTTCACTCCCAGAGTCTGGTTTTTGTGTGTGTGTTTATTTCAATCTTCTAAGTTGCAAGGTTGAATTGGAAAGACAGAGGCGTTAGTGTCCCCACAACCTAAACACAATTCCTGGGGAGCCCTCTTCTTAATCAATATGAGCAAACGGATTACAACTCCCAGAATGCCTTGGAGCAAACAGTTTTTTGTTTTTTGGGTTTTTTTTTTGAGACAGGGTCTCATTTTGTAGTTCAGCCTGGCCCTCAGCTCACTATGTAGCCCAGGCAAGCCTCAAACTTCAGCAATCCTCCTGTCTCTGCCTCCCAAGTGCTGGGATTACAGGCATGAGCCACCACACCCGGCACGGTGGTATGTGGTTACCGGCATTGAACTCAGGACCTTGTGCTTGCGAGGCAGGCATCAGAACCACTGAGCTAAATCTCTGGCCCAGAGCAAGCAGTTTTTAAATTGTCCCAGGACATGACAAATTAAATATCTTGACCCTTTTAAATTCTAGAAAGGGATCAGAACCAAGATTCCTGGTTTTTAGATAGGTTAGTGATTCTTTTTTTTTTTTTTTTTTTGAGACAGGGTCTCCCTGTATAGTTCAGGCTGGCCCTGAGCTCACTATGTAGCCCAGGCAAGTCTTGAACTCAGCAATCCTTCTGCCTCTGCCTCCTGAGTGCTGGGATGACAGGCTTGAGCCACCAAGCCTGGCACTGTGGTATGTGGTACTGATTGCAGGTGGGCATGAGTCACCATGCCCGGTATTGTTGTATGTGGTTTCTGAGATTTGAACCAGGAACCCTGCGCTTGGTAGGCAGGCACTGGAACCACTGAGCTAAATCTCCGGCCCAGGCTGGTAATTCTTTCTTTCTTTCTTTCTTTTTTTGAGACAGGTCTCGCTTTGTAGTTCAGGCTGGCCCTGAGCTCACTATGTAGCCCAGGCAAGCCTGGAACTCAGCAATTTTCCTGCCTCTGCCTCCTGAGTGCTGGGATTACAGGCGTGAGCCACCACACCCCACACTGTGGTACATGGTATTGATGGTTGGTGGACGTGAGTCACCATGCCCAGTATTGTATGTGGTTACGGGGATCGAACTCAGGGCCTTGCGCTTGCTTGCAAGGCAGGCGCTGGAACCACTAAGCTAAATCTCCGGTCCCAGACTGGTAATTCTTTTTTTTTTTTTTTTTTTTTTTGAGACAGGGTCTTGCTTTGTAGTTCAGGCTGGCCCTGAGCTCACTATGTAGCCCAGGCAAGCCTCGAACTCAGCAATCCTCCTGTCTTTGCTTCCCGAGTGCTGGGATTTCAGGCATGTGCCACCACGCCCGGCAGACTGGTAATTCTTAAGTATTCAGTTCTACATCTGAGTGCTTTAGACCAGCCACTACTGGAACAGCAATGATAGCTCCCAGAATTCCTTGGGTCTCCATAGGCCACCCTGCCTTCGGATGAATGGTTTAGAATCTCTAAGTTGGAAGAGTGCAGTAAATGAAGCTAAGGTGAATAGTTTGGATTTCTTAGAAAACAGGATCTTCGTGTCCCCCAAAGGTCAGAGCTAATTACTGGCACAAAGAATGTATAACTCCCAGAATGCCTCAGGAGAAGCCTATCCTTGGGAGGGTGGTACTGATGGTGAGCCCAGTTTCAGGCCTCGGGGAAAAGGATGAGCAGGGTCTGAGGTAAGGCCTACCTCACCGAGGAACCAGGTTGTGAGGAAGCCAAAGAGAACAGCATCATTGGCCTCGCGGTCATACCAGGGCACCCCAATGTTGCAGGTGTCCCAGAGCTCTCCTTTCCAGCGTTCCAGAGCCCAGGCGGAGGCCCCTACATCCAGGAGCACGACCAGGGGGCCTCCCTCAATCAGCCAGCGCCCGAAATACACCTGCAGCGGGTGGCAGAAAGGCTCAGGGTTCTTTTTTTGAGACAGAGTCTTGCTATGTAGTTTGGGCTGGTCTTGAACTCACAGAGATCCTCCTGACTCGGGCTCCTGAGTGCTGGGATTATAGGCATGTGGCATTAGGATGCTTTTTCACATTATCTTTTCTCTCTATGCTGCGACTTCCTTCCCCTTAAAGTTCTTTTACTGGAACCCACCTGTCTTCCTTCCTATGACCTCACTTATGTGCCTTTCACTGTGTCTTGTCCTGTGCCACCTCTTCTGTACAGAGGCCCATCTCTCCAACCCCATGTCTAGCACTGCCTAGTCCTCTTTCCTCACCCTAGGCTGAGTTTCTCTACCCAAGTAATGTCTCTGGGGTTGCTGTCCCCAGTTGCTTTAGGTGGTCGTATTCCTCCTAAGACCATGGCCTTAGAGTTGGTAGCTACCACAGCTCTGGCTGGGCGACAGCAGTCATCCTCCCCATCTGGCTCCTTCACCCTTGCCCAGCTTGCTGCCCCTCCCCCTCCCAGCTGTTGTCTGCCCTTTGCTGGGGGCGCTATTCTTAGGAGCAGCTGCCCAGGAGGAGGGACTGGGCCACTCTGGGGTCCCTTAGGGACACAGTCTGTCTTGATCTGGCTCCAGAACCCTCAAACTGAGGCTGTGAATGAGTGAACCATGGCACCTCCACCGCTCACCTCTAGCTGTGCCCCCTCCTATAGCTGCCCTGAGCTCCTCCTGGAAGGCAGGAGTCTCTCAGTCCTCACTCTGGGGCCCTGGCTTCTTCCTCCTCTCTTTAGTTCCATCCTTTCCTAGGACACTGCTCACTGGGGAGCCGGTCTGTCCACTCTTCATCGACATTCATCTTTTTACTCCTGGGCTTGACTTTCACCTTTTTTTTTTGGAACAGGGTCTCATTATGTAGCCCAAGCTGCCCTCAAACTTGCAGCAATCCCTCTGCCTCAGTCTCCCAGCGCTGGGGTCAAGAGTCACGCACTACCACAGTCTGCAGGCTAACTGTCTGACTCACTGTGTTCTCTCTGTGGGACTCAGGACCTCGGGTTCTTGGAGCCGGAGCTCCCAATCTGCCTGTCCATTCACCCACACTGGCTTCCCCCACTTCAAGTACCCTGCGCCTGTCTGTGTGTCTGTCACTTTCCTCGTCCGCTAGGGAAAGTGCCACCTTGGTTGCTCAGGTTTCCGCTCTCTGGGGCCGCTCATTCTACCCCTTCTCCCACGCACCGTGCCAATGACCATGTCCCACCTTGCAGCCCTTGCTGTTCATGGAGTCCAGCGTCTTCTTCAGGGCTGGGGTCGGGGGCTCGAGCAGCTCCACCTGGGTCCTCACGCCCTGCTCCGTGTATGGTCCCACCAGGTAGTAGTTGTCACCCCACTCATCCCCTGTCACCTTCGCCTTGGTCTGCAGCACCGTGTAGATGCCCCCCACTGTGGGCCCAAGTGTGTGAGCACAGGTCCCAGCCCAGGTCCACAGCTCTGGGGCCTGGGGGCGGGGGGCTGGCTCCTCTGCTCAGAAGTGGGGATCAGAAGCCCATACTCCAGAGGCAGAGGGAAGAGGGGTCTCTCAAGGGAAGAGGGGCTGCAGGGTGAACGTGTCATGGGTCTGAGAAAATTAGGGACTGAAAGCTCATGGAGGGCAGGTGATAGGGATTGCTGGGAGCCAGTTCCTGAGCTCCCAGCTCGCAGAAGCTGGATTTAAATGCTCAGCCTCCAGGATGGCGGGGAGAATCCTCCTCTTGGGCCCATTCAGCCTCCCGAGTTATCTAAGAGAAGCCTGAATCATCACAGCCTGCGCCTCAGGGATCCTGCTGATTTGTCTCCCAGGCTTCTCACCCTGACTGGGGACAAAGGCCCACAAGATCCTGCTCCTCCTAGGACCCCACCTCTGACCCAGCTGCCTGAGCCCCACCTCCTCACCTCCTGGAGCCTGGGCCCTGGCTGTACAGGTTCTGAGTCCACCAGCCCCAGTGCATCCTGGGAATCTCTGTCCCTTTCTCCTCCAGGGCCAGCAAAGCAAACCCTGAGCCCCCACAGTTTGAGGGGTGAGACTGAGACAGCCCAGCTCTTGGGATTTCAGCCCCAGAAGCCCCGGACACTGGATGCAGGCTCCCAGCCACTCCCATCACAGGGCCCAGCCCCTGACCAACTTAGGACTTCCCAGGCTTCCCTGCCGTGGGACACAGCCTCCTTCTGGAGCCACAGGGTGAGGCCCTCGGTTTTTTCAAGGCCTAAGAATTCAGGTCCCCGGTGCTCCTAAGAGTGAGGGTCTCCAAACCGCCAAGTCCCCAAATGCTTCCACTTCAACCCCCACACATCCTCTCTCCCACTAACTGTGTCCTGAGGGACATCCCCAGACAACAGGTCTGAAACCCCCACTTCTTCTCACTTTTGGACACACAAATTCCACTCCCAGGTCCTTCCTGGTTCAGGAACCAGGTCTCTGGGAAGGTGCTTTCCAAGACCTGAGAATCTGCTATTTAACTGCTCTCTCCCCGAAGACGCAGGGCCTGGGAGCCTCCTTCCATCTTAACTCAAGCCTCTCAACCCTTCCCGCTCAGGGCCTAGGAGACAAACCCAGTCCCTCTCAAGGACAGAGGAGTCACAGGCACCTTGCCCAGGACCCAAGAGTCCCCGGTGGAGCTTTGTATCCCTACAAATCGGCCTTCTGGGCCCCATCCCTGACTGCCCTTCTCGTTCAGGGCCCTGGGCGTCGGTGTGCTCACCCTTGTTGGCCACCTCCCAGGCCACTTCGAAGAGCACTGTGTTCTCCAAGTCGAACTCATCCTCCCACTCCTCCAGTCCTGGCAGTGAGGACACAGACAACGTGCGGCTTAAAGGCATGGCTGGCGCAGGAAAGGGGCTCCGAGGACCACAGGTAGGGACCCGGTACTGTCCAGGCAACGCACCAGGTAGGGTGAGGGGCCGGGTAGCGGCCGTAGAGGGGAAGCTTGCAGCTCCCTCCGCTTCCTATTACACGACCGCACCCCCGCCCAGGGAGCGTTCGCACTCGGCCGGAGGCGGCGCAGCGCTCACTGACCCTGTAGGCAAACCTGCACGGAGCCTTGTGGCCGCCAGGAGGCGGTGCCCGTCCCCAGACAGTCATTGGTCAGCGCCCGGAGGCGGGACTCCCGTGTCTCCTCTTTGGTGAAGAAAATCTAGTTTAGCTCCACCTTAAACCACCTTAACTGAGGAAGACCTCCAGGGGGCGGGGATTGTCCCTGGGTTGAATGGGAGCGATTGGCTTTTGGATATGTCAATCTGAAGGTAGAGGCCTCAAGTGGGGAGGAAGAAGAGGGTGGGATAAAGAGGACAGGGAGCGTGGAGGACGTGTGGTTGCTAAAAGAAGAGTTAGGAGTTTTGCAATCAGCAAAGGAGGAGGAGCCAGGAGACGTTGGGAAAGGACGCAAGAGTTCCGGGCTCCCATTTTTCAGAACAGCTGCGCTGCGTGGGAGGGGTCTGAAAGTGCCGCCACGCCCCAACAGTGTTACATATTTATGAGGAACCATCGAGATGTTTGGATGACCTGCTAGGCTAGAAGGGCTAAGCGCCTCGCTGCCGTAGGGTTTCCGTTTCCGCTAGGACATTGCCGGTTGGTGAGCATCATGGCAACCGTGGTGAGTGTTGGCGCGTGGAAGAGGAATGAATCTGCATTCTCGGGTCTGAGGGAGGTGGGAGTTAGAGGCCCGAAGCCTGGGTCCAACGGAGGAGTCTGGGCCTGGACCCGTGGGACTGCGGAGGGAGGAGGCGTTTGAGGATCTGGGTGTCCTGGGTCTAATAGAATGAAATAAAACAGGGTGAGATTCTGGAATCTCAGGTTTGATCCCCATCGTGGTGTAAACTCCTACTCTGCGCAATCAGCGGCCGGTCGTGCGGACTTTTGCCTCAATGTCTGATCATCCTGGGTATCCTGGGTTCCAGTCTGTTTGGGAACCTTGGGTTGTTCGTGGTGGAGACGCTCCAGAGTTCCAAGGGACAAAAGCAGATGCGCTCCTACCCTGTATGCTTGAGAACCCAAAGTCCCTTGGTGGGCTTTCAGCAGAACGGGTGATAAGAACTAAAACTGTCAGTGGGAAGGGGAGAGGATTGGAGCAGAGATTGGGCTCTTGGCTGTTGGATTGTTTTGAGCGTTTTCCTGTTTTTAGCCCTTCATGCACTCCTTGTAAATACTCAGTAAATTATGGCTTGAACGTTTCTTTTTCTTTTTCTTTCTTTTTTTTGAAATAGGCTCTCGCTTTGTAGTTTAGGCTGGCCCTGGGCTCACTATGCGGCCCAAGCAAGCCTCAAACTCACAGCAGTCCTCCTGCCTCTGCCTCTGCCTCTCTGCCTCTCTCTCTTACTCCCGAGTGCTGGGATTACAGCTGTGAGTCACCACACCCAGCATTGTGGTGTGTGGTACTGATTGCTGGTGGGCATGAGTCACCACGCCAGGCATATGTGGTTACTCAGGACCTTGCTCTTGCTAGGCAGGTGCCCAAACCACTTAGCTAAATCTCCAGCCAGTTTGTTTTTGAGACAGGGTCTCGCTTTATAGTTCAGGCTGGCCCCGAGCTCACTATGGAGCCCAGGCAAGCCTCAAACTCAGCAATCCTCCTGTCTCTGCCTCCTGAGCGTGAGCCACCACGCCCAGCACTGTGGTATTGATTGTTGGTGGGCGTGAGTTATCACGCCCAACATTGTATGTGGTTACCAGGGATCCAACTCAGGACCTTGCGCTTGCGAGGCAGGTGCCAGAACCACTGAGCTAAATCTCCGGCCCCCAGTTTGTTTGGTTTTTGACCTAGACTCTTGCTGTGTAGTTTAGGTTGGCCTTGAACTTGCTGTGTAGCCCAGGCTGGCCTGGAACTCATAGGGGTTCTGCCTCAGCCTCCTGTGTACTGGGAATCCAGGTGTGTATCACCATGCCTGGGCAGAGTACTGAGTTTTTTGGTGTTGTGTTTATAGTAGTAGAAATCAAACCCAGAGCGACACATGCTAGGCCATCACTTGACCACTAAGCTACAGCCCCAGTGCAGTACTGAGGCTTAAAATGGCCTTGATTTCCACTGGGACCACTGAGCAGCAGGGTGTAGAAGAGAGTTACAGTGAGAGGAAAAAACCTTGTGGAAAGCAGTGGAAAGAGGTCTGTTTAGGTCAAGGAGAGCAAAGTTTGGAATTCCAGAGTCTGTCTTTTTCCCCCCTACTGAGGGTGAATGCATGCACATGTGCGTGTGTTTGTGTGTGCTCCAAGTTCCTGAAAGGAGTTGGGGGCTGGCTTGTCCTCCTTGGTCTCTCTCTCTCTCTCACACACACATACACACACACACACACACACACACACTTCACCTATGAGGAGGTAGGGTGGGTCATACAGCAAGGGGGAAAGCCGTGGCCATGTGGGGGTCAGGAGTCTACATCATGGCTCCTGAGGTAGCATACTTCCTCTCAGCGGATGCCTTATGTCTCATCCGATGGAGGAAAAGGAGAAACCTGAAGGGGGGGGAAGAGGGTTGGGCCAGGTGGCAGAGAAGCTGAGGCAGCATTCTGACTTCTTAGGCTTCCCTTGTCAGAAATTTGCATCCTTGCTGGTACACACCTGTAATCCTGGCACCTGGGAGGTTGAGGCAGAAGGATCACTATGAATTGAAGGCTAACCTGAACTGCATAGTGAGTCCTTGTATCAATAAAACAAAAGAAAACAGAAATTTTGGAGTGCTGTGAGTATCTGAAAAAAAATAATGTGAGCCCCTGAGCTCACTGTGTAGCCCAGGCAAACCTCAACTCATAGCAGTCCTTCTGCCTCTGCCTCCCAAGTACTGGTACTACAGGCGTGAGTCACCATGCCTGGCGTTGTTGTATGTGGTTTAGGATCGAACTCTGTACCTTGCACTTGCAAGACAGATACTGGAACCATTGAGCTAAATCCCCGAGCCAAGACACCTCGTACTTCTGATCTGGTCCCGTCCGCCTTTCTGTACTTCCTATCCTCAGTCTTGGGCAGCCATGATTAACCTTCTATCTCTGGACTGGGTTTTTCATGTAAATGAAATCATACAGATGTGGGTCTCATTCACTTAGCATGCTGCTTTCAGAGTTCGTGTTATAGCTGCTGTCAAAACCTCCTTCCTATGTACGGCTGAATCCTATGCCATTGTATGAATAAAGCATATTTCATTTATTCCTCAGTGGGCACTGGAGTTCTGTCCACCTCTTGCTGTTAGGAAGGGCTACTGTGCACATTTTTGTACATGTCTATGTTTTTGTTTTTCTCAGACAAGGTCTTGCTATGTAGTTCAAACTGATCTCAAATGCACTGTGTAACCATCTTCCTGCCTCAGTCTCCTGAGGGCTGGCATCACAAGGGCATGCCATCATGCCCAGCTGGTATATCATTTATACAAACCACAAACATTGAGGCCCAAGGTGAATGAGACAGTTGGGCAGTGTTCTTTATGAGGCTTAAATACTGAAGTCCAGGACACTGATTCAAGAGTCTCTGATGGTGAGAAATTACACAGCGGGGTTGGGCCCTCAGGGGAGGCACCGGAAGGGCCTCCCTCAGGGTCTGCTGCCTACTCTCATGGGGGTGGGGCAGGCCGGACTGAGCCTGATGGGAGCCATTCGGCAGGACAGTGTGGAACAGCATTGTTGGCCAGTCACAAGGGCTGGTCCAGAGTGGACAGTTATGGGGGCTGAGGAGGAGACCATCACTCACCAAATAACTCCTGGTACCAGGCCGTGAAGACACGACTGTGCCTGGACTCTTGTGCTCATCTTCCAGACACTGGTGGAACCAATCACTAAGCTGTTGGTGACGGCCGAGCGCGGTGGTAGGGACTGGGGTTGGTCTGTTCTCTGTCAGTGGAGGAAAGGAGTTTCTATGGCAGGTGGGAAGGGGGGTACAGAGGACACCAGAAGGGTCCTTCTTATGCGTCTTCTTGCACCCCCAGACTGCTACAACCAAAGTCCCGGAGATCCGTGATGTGACGAGGATCGAGCGTATCGGTGAGTGAGCAGCGTGGGGACAGCACCCAGGCCCACCTCCTCGAGCCCTCCTGTCTCAGCCCCTGAGGGAGAGGGGGAGACAGGAGTCCAAGATCTAGGGTGAGCTCCTAGGTGTGGGTGCCAGGCACTCTCAAGTGGGGCTTCTCTGGATGCCTGGGGATTGGCCTGAGGTGAGTGCCCCATGGCCCTGGCATGCTAGCCTGAGCTACCCCCTTGCAGGAACCCAGCCTGTGACCCCAGGTATGTGGGTCTTTGTGCTGTGGAGCCCTGGCAGTGTCCTCAGGGGGCAGACTATGACTCTAACCACAGTTTGGTCGAGGTAGTGAATCTCAGAGTCCAGTTCACTCAGAAAGCTGAAGCAAAACGGGCCTGGCAGGCCACGGCTCACAAAATGGAGGTGACACCAGACAGTGGGGGGTAGACTCACCATCAGCACCCCCAGCAAGCCTGAAGAGTGGCTTCGGGGAGCCCCTTCTGAGATGTGTGCCCAGAAGCTTGTTGCCCCCCTGTGCCTCAGTTTCCTCACTTGCAAAAGCAGCTAAATAGTTTCCCCTCTTTGGTGAAAATAATATCCAAAAGCATAAATAAATACAGTGCCTGTTATGTGATGGGACTGTTCTACCCAGTGAAGCCTGGCCCTGCTGGGAGCTGGGGATAGATACCCCAGGACCAGCTGTGCATCATCGTTACCACAAAAATGGCAGATCTCTTCTTGAAATGCCATGTGGCAGTCTTTTTTCTGTTGAAACTTACTCAGCTCTGCTGTGACAGTGGGAAGCAGCCCGTCGTCCCTGCTCCCATAGGCTGAGGTTAAGAAGGCAAGTGCTAGTCCACGAGCTGTGCTCTTCTGTACCCTGGTGACAAGCTATGGAACCTGTCTTGTCTCACACTGGCTGTGTGGTCCAGAGTGTGGACCCCACTCTCTGCGCGCTTTGTACACAGAGAACCAGGACTGTTACCATGGGTCCCCGGTATTCCAGGTGACAGCAGCTGGGCTGTGGTCCTCTGGGTCACGTGGTGTGAAACCAGCACCTGTGAGACCTGTGTAAGACAGAACCTCGAAGCTAATGTAACCGCTAGTGCTCCAGTTAGTCCTTGGGATGACGGTGAGGACAACCAGGTGGCAGTGGTCTAAGGCCCTGGACAGCATGTCCTAGAAGCTGTCTCCGGGCAGGAGGAGCTCAGGCCTGTCCGCCTGAGAGGCAGCTGGAGTGTGTGGACAGCACTCACCTCTGCCTCACACTCTGGGAGCGGTGGGAAATTGAGCCCCTTGTTCTTTCCCACATGCAGGTGCGCACTCCCACATCCGGGGACTTGGGCTGGACGATGCCTTGGAGCCACGCCAGGTAGGAATGGTGCCTGCTGGAGTGGGCTGGAGGCTGCTCCACCACAGCTGAGGCAGGGTCCCCGACCCCGAGGGGTGCGGACCGCACTCTGACTCTCCAACCTTCAGCTGCGTAGTTACAAAATCTAGTCACACACTTCTTTTTTCTGGTGTTGAGGATTGAACCCAAGGACTTTCCTGTTCAGCTATATCACCAGATCTTGTGGGTTGTTTGTTTGTTTGTTTGTTTGTTTGTTTTTTTAAAGACAGGGTCTCACTTTGTAGTTCAGGCTGACCCTAAGCTCACTATGTAGCCCAGGCAAGCCTCGAACTCAGCAATCCTCCTGCCTCTGCCTCCAAGTGCTGGGATTACAGGCGTGAGCCACCATGCCTGGCACTGTGGTATGTGGTATTGATGTCACCACACCCAGCATTGTATATGGTTACCAGATCGAACTCAGGGCCTTGCGCTTGCAAGGCAGGCACTGGAACCACTGAGCTAAATCTCTGGCCAACCAGATCTTGTTTTAATTTTTTTTTTTTTAATTTTGAGACAAGAGTCTTGGAAAGTTACCCTGGCTGGGTTTGAACTTGCGGTCTTCCCATTTCAGATCCCCAGGGCACTGGGATTACAGGCTGTCATACCACACATACTTAGAGTTGAATTGGTTCTAAAAAACACACATCTGTAATCCCAGCACTCAGAGGCTAGAGCAGGAGGGTCACTGTAGGTTGGAGGGCTAGCCTGGACTATATAGCGAAATCCTGTCTCAAAAGAACCAAACAAACAGAAAATGTGAGGTGGAAAAGAACATTTTGGCTTTTGTCAGAAGACCCAGGCAGCAGTGTCTGCCAGTGCCTCCCTGGCCAGGTGGAAGTGAGCGACCAAATCTACCCCCACACCTCTGTCCTTAGGCTTCGCAGGGAATGGTGGGTCAGCTGGCGGCCCGGCGAGCAGCCGGTGTAGTACTGGAGATGATCCGCGAGGGGAAGATTGCTGGGCGGGCGGTCCTCATTGCAGGCCAGCCTGGCACTGGGAAGACGGCCATTGCTATGGGTAAGAGGCCTCATGGGCCAAGAGTCCCTCCCATCTAACCCTGACATCAGGTTCAACCCCGTTTAACACACAACTCAAAAAGACAGTGGCACAGTGCCAGGCGTGGTGGCTCATGCCTGTCGTCCCAGCACCCGGGAGGCAGGGGCAGGAGGACTACTGAGTTTGAGACTTGACTGGGCTACATAGTGTGCTTAAGGCTAGCCTGAACTACAGAGTGAGACCCTGTCTCAAAAAAAAAAAAAAGACAGTGGCACAAACACTCAGCATTCATTGTATCACACAGAAGAATCTAGACATTGGCCACTTAAGGTATAGTGAGCAGTTGGATGAATGTACTTCTCTGCCTCAGCATTCTCTGCTCTTACTGATTTACATGACAGGGTTACCTCATGTTCCAAGTTGGCTGCCAACGCTCCAGCCTTCCTACTTACATTCCAGGCAACAGGAAGAAAGATGAACTGCAGTGAAGGTGTACCTTATAGAGTGAGCTCCCTTTAAGGACTTTTCTTGGAAATGCCACCAATATTTTATTTTATGTTATTGATAAGAAATTGTTCACATGTTCTCAGCTATTGTAAAGGGAGCTGTGACACTGAAGAGGTTTTTTTTGTTTTTAATTCTTTTAATTTGGATTTTTGCTAGTGTGATAAAATAAGGCTTCTAATGCTAAGGAAGAAGAGAAAGACTGTTATCTGCTAGTGAGTTTTGATCTCTGCACTACAACTGTTTTTCATCTTCTGGGTTGAACTCCTGTCTGGCCTTCAAAACCCTACTCGTACTATCTCCTGCTCCCACCCACCTCTCAGGCTGTGGGGCCAGGCAGCTGGAGGCGGGGGGATGACCAAGTTCTCCGTGAGGCAGCAGCATGTAGTACCTGTTGTGCCCCATTAAGGGTGTGGCTCCTGCTCTCCTGGTGGGAAGGTTATGTGGCAGTGGTGGCCTCCAAGTCCAAAAGGCCCCTGGGCTGCCCATCTCTGAGGAGGCGCCTGGTCCTGGTGCTGAGGCCGTTGCCAGTCCAGACCACCTTGTCCCCAGGCATGGCACAGGCCCTGGGCCCTGACACCCCCTTCACAGCCATCGCTGGCAGTGAGATCTTCTCCCTGGAGATGAGCAAGACTGAGGCGCTGACGCAGGCCTTCCGCCGCTCCATCGGCGTCCGCATCAAGTGAGTGGCTCCCGCCTCGGGCCCCACGCCTGTCCTGCAGGCCCCCACCCTGGCTGCCGTCCTCCACCTGAGGCTCCACCGTGGCCTCACACCTGCTCTCCGGCCAGGGAGGAGACCGAGATCATCGAAGGAGAGGTGGTGGAGATCCAGATTGATCGGCCAGCGACAGGGACGGTGAGTATGTGTCTGCTCTCGGCCCTAGGTGACCCCGCTACAGATCAGAGCTGCCTGCACGCCTGCTGTGGGGTCGGCTCGGTGGCAGAGGCTTACGCTGCTGAGCAGGTGACCTGAAGCATGGTGCCATGAGAGGCATCTGGATGCTCCTGCTGGCTCACCCCCTGGGTTAGGCTGTGGGGTTCAGGTGTGCAGCTTAGGCTGACCTTCAACGGACTGAAGCCCAGGTTGGCTCAAATTCTCCTGCCTCAGCCTCTCCTGAGTGCAGGGACCCAGGTGTGCACCACCAGGTCTGGGTCTGCTGTCTCTACTTTAAGGATTTTTAAAAATGCTTTTTAGTTATAAAATAGAACAGGTAAAAGAAGCATGTAATCTGTAAGTTATCATGATGCAAGTGCCCTATACCTACCACTAAGGTGGGAAACTCGAGCTCTGCCAGGCTGAGACTCGCTTCCTTGATGTCCCCTCACCCCAAGGCCCTGCAGAGGTTCCCCACCCACACACCCACATTCCCCCCTGCAGCCTCCTCAGTTTTGTCCCCCGACGGTATGTTCCCAGATGCTTCAGTCCCGAGGATCCAACTCAAGGCCTCATCCATGCTAGGGAACTGCTAGCATTTTATATTTCACATCTTCTAAGTCTTCTGAGTTGTTGTTTTATTTTGGGGACAGGGTTATTCTTTGTAGCCCAGGCTGGCCTTGAACTCTCAGGGATCCTCCTGCCTCAGCTTCCTGAGTGCTGGGATTGTGGCCCTTTGTCACTCCCATACCCGGCTTCAGTCTGCTTAAGTACTGTTCCCTTCATCTTTCTAGTCCATGATTTATCCAAGACTCTTCTTTGAGATACTGTACAATGTGAAATGAACCCCATCTGAGTACAGTTCCGTAGCCTGTTGTACAGTCACTGAGTTGTGCCGCTATCCAGTTCTAGAACATTTTCGTCTTCTCAGAAGGAAAGAGACTCCTCGGCAGTCATGCCCATCCCATTCCCCTTCCCTTCCCCCTGTTCCTGGCATCCACTGCCTGCTTCCTGTGTCGGGTTGGCCTTGGCCACTGCAGCGAAGCAGAAGCATGTGCTCTTGTGTTTCTGTTTCACTCCTCTGGTACCATGTTTTTGAAGTTCATCTTTTTTCTTTCTTTTTTTTTTTTTTTTGCTTTTTTTTGGAGACAGGGTCTTGCTTTGTAGTTCAGGCTGGCCCTGAGCTCACTATGGTGCCCAGGCAAGCCGCCACGAACTCAGCAATCCTCCTGTCTCTGCCTCCCGAGTGCTGGGATTACAGGTGTGAGCCACCACGCCCAGCATTATATGTGGTAACCGGGGATCGAACTCGGGTCCTTACGCTTGCGAGGCAGGCGCCGGAACCACTGAGCTAACCCTCCGGCCCCTTCTTTCTTTTTTTTTGAGACAGGGTCTTACTTTGTAGTTCAGGCTGGTCCTGAGCTCACTATGTAGCCCAGGCAAGCCTCGAACTCAGCAATCCTTCTGCCTCTGCCTCCTGAGTGCTGGGATGACAGGCCTGAGCCACCACGCCTGGCACAGTGGTATGTGGCTACCAAGAATCGAACTCGGAATCTTGTGCTTGGGGACCACTGGGACCACTGAGCTAAATCCCTGGCCCTTGAGGTTCATCTTTTATAGTTCTCTGTTATACACTGAGTTCCAAATGCTCCTGAAATACTTAGAGAAAACTTCATGGTGCCTGGGTTTGTAATTCCTGCACTCTGGAAGGCTGGGGCAGGATTTCAAGTTCGAACTCAGCTTGGGGCAATTTAGCAACTTAACAAGACACTGGTATAAAAAAAATAGGAAGGTCTGGGGATGTAGCTCAGTGCAAAAGCCCAGAGTAGCACAAAAAAAGACTTAAAATGTACTTAGCCCTCTCATCTAACCCCCAGTCACTTCCCATTTCTATCTTATGTCCCATTTGCTCCCTTTCTCCTCTCCCTTCCTCCATCTCTTAGTCCCTTCTCATTTGCAAAACATCAACCTCATCTCTCTGTTCCCAGTATCTGCCTTCTGTTTTGCTCTTTAAATTACTTACACATTGGGTTTCTCACATGAGAGAAATAATGTGATATTTAAGCTTGGGTGTCTGATTTATTTCACTTAATACTATGGTCTCAAGCCACAACCCTGTTTTCCATCCTTATGGCAGAGTAGTACTCCACTGTGTGTCGATACCATGTCTTCTTTATCCATTCATCTTTTGATGGACAGGCTTCCAAGCCTTAACTGCACCTTGTTTTTTTCAGTATTAGGGCTTGAATGCCGAGGCTTGCTGTGCCCTGGGCAAGTGCTCCGCCGCCGAGCTACGTTCCCAGCCTTGTTGTGTCACTCGCTGGACTCAGACTTACAGTCCTTGCCTCAGCCTCCTGAGTGGCTGGGATTACAGGCGTGAACTCTCTCATGGGGCTCTGCAGTTGTGACTTTTGCTGTGTGTGTGTCTGTGTGTTTACTATACACACGTCCCTCTAACCGAGTCACCTGTGCTGGGACCGGTTAGTCAGTTGCCGGGCAGTCAGTAGAGCCGGGCAGTCAGGTGGGGCCAGGGAGTGTCTGGCTGACACCAGTACCCACTGACCCCTTCCCTGGCTGTCACCATCTCAGGGCTCCAAGGTGGGCAAGCTGACCCTCAAGACTACAGAGATGGAGACCATCTATGACCTTGGCACCAAGATGATCGAGTCACTGACCAAGGACAAAGTCCAGGCCGGGTGAGACTGTGGGGTCCTCGCAGAGGCAGGGTCTGGGGCTCCAGCCGCCTCCTCCCTCACTCCCTCCCCCACTGCAGGGACGTGATCACTATCGACAAGGCCACGGGCAAGATCTCCAAGCTGGGCCGCTCCTTCACGCGCGCCCGCGATTATGACGCCATGGGCTCCCAGGTGCGCTGTGCCTCCTCCTGTCATCTCTACCCCATGCCCATCTGGGTTGCTGAGGGACCCAGTCCTGGGCCAGGTGTCCCCCACGCCAGCCCTCACATGCACCCTGCCTGCCTCACAGACCAAGTTTGTGCAGTGCCCAGACGGGGAGCTGCAGAAGCGCAAGGAGGTGGTGCACACCGTGTCTCTGCACGAGATTGACGTCATCAACTCGCGCACCCAGGGCTTCCTGGCGCTCTTTTCAGGTCAGGCTGCCTCTCCAAGTGGCTGCCGGACACCAGCCCACTCTCACCCACCCACCCCACCCGGCTGCCCTCTCTCCTGTCCTCCCCGCTGCCTCTGCGGTCCCTGCTGCTCTTCTCAGGGCCGTTCCAGCCACCCCAGCCTTCCCATGACTGCCGCCATCATCTCAGTCCCTTGATTTTCCATCCCGGTCTCCCTTTGCTGTCCTGGCCTCCTCTGGGCCTGACCTCTCTTGGTCTTCTCTCTTGATCCACTGCCACCTCTGTCTCCTATAGGTGACACAGGAGAGATCAAGTCGGAAGTCCGAGAGCAGATCAACGCCAAGGTGGCAGAGTGGCGCGAGGAGGGCAAGGCGGAGATCATCCCGGGGGTGAGCAGCCTGCAGGTGGCAGGGGCAGCCTGGGGACAAGGGCACGGATGGAGGGCTGATCTGTGCCCTGCGGCCTCAGGTGCTTTTCATCGATGAGGTCCACATGCTGGACATTGAGAGCTTCTCTTTCCTCAACCGGGCCCTAGAGAGTGACATGGCACCTGTCCTCATCATGGCCACCAACCGGGGGATCACACGGTGAGTGGCCGCAGAGGCCTCTTGGGCAGGTGGCTCTAGGCAGTGGTGAGGCCACTGGGTAAACCAGGCGCCTTGCTGGAGCACTGGGTAGATGGGGCTCCTGACAGGAGAGGTGTGCTTTGCTGGCTGGCCTTCTTTTTTTTTTTTTTTTTTGGAGACAGGGTTTTGCTTTGTAGTTCAGGCTGGCCCTGAGCTCACTATGTAGTCCAGGCAAGTCTTGAACTCAGCAATCCTTCTGTCTCTGCCTCCCGAGTGCTAGGATGACAGGCGTGAGCCACCATGCCTGGCACTGTGGTATGTGGTATTGATGTCACCACACCCAGCATTGTATGTGGTTACCAGATCGAACTCAGGGCCTTGTGCTTGCAAGGCAGATACCGGCACCACTGAGCTGAATCCCTGGCCCCTCTTTGTTTCTGTTTGAGATAGGGTCTTGTTATGCAGTTGAGGCTGGCCTTGAGCTCACAATGTATCCCAGGCTGGCCTCAAACTCACAGTAATCCTGTCTTATACTCCTACATGGTGGGATTATAGGTTCACTACCATGCCCAGCTGTCATTTTTAATTTATTTTTATTTTTATTTATTTATTTATTTTTTTGAGATAGGGTCTCGCTTTGCAGTTCAAGCTGGCCCTGAGCTCACTATGTAGCCCAGGCAAGCCTTGAACTCAGCAGTCCTCCTGTCTCTGCCTCCCGAGTGCTGGGATTACAGACATGAGCCACCATGTCATTTTTTATTTTGAGACAGGGTCTTTTAAAAATTTTTTTTAGAAAGGGTCTTGTTTTGTAGTTCAGGCTGTCCTTCAATTCATTATGTAGCCCAGGCTGGCCTTGAACTCTTGACAGTCCTCCTACCTCAGCTTCTGGAGCTCTGGGATTACTGGCAGGCACCACAGCAGTACCTGGCTTGAGACAGGGTCTCGCACAATCAGTAATTTGAATCTTCCTGCCTCAGCCTCTCTTCTTGACTGGTTGGTGAAAGTGTAACCAGAGGCTGTCAGCAGTCTGTGTTTCCCTCTAGTTGCTGATTGTTTCCAGCAACTTTATAGCATTCAGCTACCGTGACTGGAAAGATTGCCTGTAGCTGCCACTGCCTGCCGTGAGCCAGGCCCGGCTTGCACAGGTGCAGCCAGGCACAGGACAGTCCCAGTCCCTTGCCCTGCGGTGCTCTGTGGAGTATGGAGGGGACCTTGATCCAGTAATCCTAGACCTAAGGACCTCACTCAAACAGCGCCCCGTGGGGGGCAGTGTAGTGACGTGAGCTGCAGCTGAAGGTCAAGAGTATTTAGCCCTCGGTGTGGGCCGTGGTGGAGCGTGGGTGGCACACTCTGGGTGGGGGCCAAAGAGCTCTTGCCGTGGTCCACACCTGACAGCCCACCCCGCCCCACCCAGGATCCGGGGCACCAGTTACCAGAGCCCCCATGGCATTCCCATTGACCTGCTGGACCGGCTGCTTATCGTCTCCACCTCGCCCTACAGTGAGAAGGACACCAAGCAAATCCTCCGCATCCGGTGCGCAGGCGCAGTGAGGCCGACCCTGGCCACTGCGGCTGGGGGCTGCTTCGGAGAAGGGGGCAATGATCTCATGACTGCAGGCGGGAAAGGGCCAGGGTGTAACCTCAGTAGTTATGGTTGTGAGACACCAGGGAGCCAAGGCCAGGGTCGCTGCGAGGCTCCCTGTGCTTCGGACTCTGCCTGAGCCCCGCCCCCTGCAGGTGCGAGGAGGAGGACGTGGAGATGAGTGAGGACGCCTACACCGTGCTCACTCGCATCGGCCTGGAGACCTCCCTGCGCTACGCCATCCAGCTCATCACAGCAGCCAGCCTCGTGTGCCGCAAGCGCAAGGTCAGCGGCCACGTGGACCTGCCACTCAGCACTGGGGGCTGGTGCCAAGCCCTGGAGGATGTTTTCTTCTTGGATGTCCGGTTTTTTGAGACTGGTCCTGTTAGATAGTCTAGGCTGGCCTTGAATTCACTGTGTAGCCAGGTTGGCCTCAAATTAGCCATAATCTTCATGCCTCAGAGCTGGGATGACAGATATGTGCTGCCATGCCCAACTGTGGATATTCAGTGGTGGGGAATTTTCATCCCTTGTGATTATTTTGGTATCGATAGGCCACAAGTAGATGCTAAACCCATCACCTAGATGAAAAAACTGAGTCAGAGGCTGGGCACACAGCGAGGAGGCAGTGGAGGTGGTGGGATTAGAACATCGGGTGTCTGGGTGGGGATCCTGTCTTGCCTGCCAGCTCTGCCCCTTGGGTGTGGGGGGCACCAGCAGGTCCGAAGCACATGTCCCGAGGCCTCTCCCTCCCCAGGGCACAGAGGTGCAGGTGGATGACATCAAGCGTGTCTACTCGCTCTTCCTGGATGAGTCCCGGTCCACGCAGTACATGAAGGAGTACCAGGACGCCTTCCTTTTCAATGAGCTCAGTGAGTGTCCCCAGCCCTGTCCAGCCAGTGTCGCCCTTGGGGGCACACTGACCCAACTGCCTCCCTTCTTTTCTCAGAAGGTGAGACCATGGACACCTCCTGAGCTGCAAGTAACCCCTGTCCCGCTGTTTTCTACCAGAGTTCAGACACTGTGAATTTGTATAAAATGGTTTTTCAGCCGACCTGTGGTGTGCTTGTGTTGCCTGAGGCACAGAAAAATGCTCGGAGTGCAGGTTGGGATACCTTTATTGGGGAGGCTGCACGGGTCCTTAGAGGAAGAGGAGGCCTGGGAGGTGGGGGAGGTCACAGGGCAAGGGCTGGGCCCTGGGGCCCCCGCAGTCAGAGCTGCTGAGGCGACACGGCCCACAGTGGCAGCTGAGTGCCACTGGGAAGGAAACCACAGGGTCCACACCGGGCGGGCAGCCAGGGAGACGGATGGAGGCGAAGTGTAGCTCGCGGTAGGTGCACACCGGCTGGGGCACAGGCGGAAGCACAGCCGGCAGCACCCGTACCTGGGGGCCAAGGCGGGCCGTGGGCATCCACTGGGGCCAGGTCCTCACCTGACTGCCCCTCTGTTCCTGGGTTCACACTCTGGGGCCCTGGAACCCTCTGCACCTTCCCTCCCACCGCCCCTCTCTGCCAGTGGGTGCCTGTATAGAGCTGCCAGCTCGCCCTCCCCCTTCGCCACCCTGTCAGGCCTGTGCCTGCCCAACACCGGCTGCTCACCATGCTGGGGCAGTAGCCGGCACAGATGCTGGTGGTGAAGGTGATGCAGACTGGGCAGGCCTCGTTCTCGGCGGCCAGGGTGGCGTTGACAGGCCGGCAGATGGGCCGCAGCGGGCCCCTGGAGGCCCACACCCCGCTCTCGCTCAGCAGCAACCCCAGCAGCAGCCCCTGGGCAAGGCCAGTGCCTCAGGCCCTGCACACAGCCCAGGGGACCCTGGCACCAGCCTCGGGCACTGCCCCATCACTTCCCTCCGGGGGAAGCCTGCTGGCTGTCACACTCTACCAGTCACGCCACTCTGTCCTTCTGCCCAGCGTGACCTGGAAGAGAGGAGCCTCCCGGGGCCTCGTCTTACCTGGAGCATCTCCATTCTCGATGCTGCCTCTGTTGTCTCCCCGAATTTATACCTGTGGGCTGTGGGGGCGGCAAGGCCACCCGGAAGTGGCAGCAAGCTGGGTAACCTGGACACTAATCCTGCGGGGGCGAGAAGCGACAAGGTTGCTGAGGAGCAGTGGCTCCAGAGCCGTGGAGGTGAAGGTGACCAGAGGTAGAGCCCAGGCCCTGTCGCAGGCACAGAGTGGGGTGCGAAAGCCCTGTTCGGGCACCAGGCCAAGAGGAGGCCTCTGGGTCGCCCCTCTGACCCGTTGAAGGTGCCGGGCCACCTGAGACCTCCGCAAGCCACCACCTTCCTGGAGGGCCTGCCGTTGTGGAGGAGTGTGGCTTCCGTGTTAGGGTCCAGCCGGCCGCAGGGGCTCCAAAGTGCTGTGCTGCACGTACCCCCATACCCCCGAGAGATTCAGACAGCAACCCCATAAGAAATCAGGATTTGAGGAGCCTGTCGGAAGTGGGTTGAGCCCCGCCCCTGCTGGCGGGGTCCTTCTGATGGGCTACAGTTTTAATGGGCTTAATTCAGTAGCTCGGGTCCTCCGCCCAGTGGGTGTGTCCCGGGCGGGGGCTCGGCCCCGCCCCAAGCACTCAGACCAGCTCTGGCTTCAGGCTGCCGTAGCGCGAGTGCTCTGTACTGTAGGCTTTGGGCACGCTGAAGATGCCTGGCAGGGGCTCCCAGTGAGGGCCGCCCCAGGGCACCTACAGCGGTCAGAACCGGTCCAGCCGGCGCAGCGGGTGCAGCGAAGAGCCGTAGGACTCATGGACCAGGGACAGAGACCCGCGGTGCTGCACGGCCGGCGTGCCTGGGAGCGCGCAGGGCAGGCGGCCCTTCTTCTGCAGCTGTGGGCAGGGTCCCCAGCTCTGAGGTGTCCCCTTGAAATTCCAGTAGGTCAGCACGTCCCGCCGGGGGTATCCTGAGAGCTCCTTCTTGTGGGAGGAGGCAAGATGGGGGTTCCTGAGATCAAACCTCTGTTCCAGAGAGTTAAAGCCCAATTCCTGCTTTCGAGGTGAGGGAACATTTGTAGGGTTGGGAGAACCCTTCGGAAGGCCATTTTCTGGATTCCAGGGTTAGAAACTAGAATTTTCGCATCCTTGAGGACACGCAGCTGGATATCGAGGGGAGCTGGCCCTGAGCCCGGGCCCGCCCCATCTGAGCTGGCTCTTGGGCTCTACAGGCTCCCTACCCTAACCCACCCTGGCTAGGTCCCCAGCACCAGGACAGGGGGGACACTTGGAGTTGCTTTTATCTGGGGCTGGGATAGGAGGTTCTAGGGATTGAACCTAGGGTGTCTGGCATGCTGGACTCTACTGAGCTACATCCCCAGCATTTTTTTTTAAGATCGAGTCTCCTTAAGCCATTAAATTGCCCAGGCTGGGCTCAAACTTGGAATCCTGCCTCAGCCTCCCAAGTAGTTGGGATTATAGTGGTGTGCCACCATGTCCCACTTGGGTGCTAAAAAGGTAGGACCAGGGTTAGAACTTTGCTTCTTAGTGTATTCTGGAGTCAAAGGCCAGACCACTGAGTCAGAAATGGTTTGGGCTCCCACTGGCATAGGTGGGGTCGAGCAGGGAGCTATTCAGACCAAGTGAGGATTCCAGCTACTTCGAGTAGAAGCGGAAGTCTCTGGCAGAAGTGGTCAAATACGGCTAATGGCAGCCCAGGACACCCTGGTTGGATATCAGGCCAACCAGCCAGCTCAGGGTTCTTCATCCAGGGGACTAGAGCCTGTGGAAGATGGAGGGGAGGATGGCTTGACCATAAACAGGTCGCGCCCTGCTCCAAGTCCTGGGTCCCAGACTTGAAATCTCTCTTCCACCCCAGCAGCCCTCTGCCCCAGAGTCCTCCCCAAGCAGTCTCACACCAGCCCACTTCAGCTTCACTCCCCCCAAGCCCATCCCAGTTTGCTAGTCAGGAACTCGAGGCCCACAGCCACACACAACACCAACCTTTCTGTTCCACCCCCAGTCACCTCTGGCCCTGGCACCTTGGGCAGCAATTCCACATTACTAAATCCAGCCCCACCCCCCATCCCTCCCTGCCCAGGAATATTCAAGACCCAGCGAGCCCTGCCAGCACCCCTCAAGCCCTCAGCTCACTCAGAGCCAGAATTTTAAATTTCCAGTCCCCTCCTGGCTGAGACCGGAGAAGCCCAAGCCCTTCCCTCTGATCCCTCCCAGGCCCTGGCCATAGCCAGGATCTCAGTCGGTCCCTGACCCCAGCACCCTCCCTCCCACCCAGCCTCAGACGCTCCAACCTCGGCTGGTGCCCCACAGTGGTGGTCCACGAGCTCCCAGGGCTGGGGCCTGATGCAGTTGGTGGTGCCCTGCTCCAGAGTGGGCTGGCCCTTGTACTGGACCCTTGTCTCGCTGCTCTGGGGTTTTGTGGTCGGGGGAAGCCTCCAATATCTGAGCTGCAGGAAGGCAACCTAGTGACCCAAGGTGAGGCAGTGCACTCAGATAATGCTGCCCCAGCCCCATCTTCCCTATGGGCTCCGGAATCCCAGGACCCTACCTTTTCCTCTAAAACCTTGACCCCCACTGCCTGCTGGGGTCTCTGGGCTCTGCAGCCCTGGGTTGTGTGTAGGGCCCGCTGTGGGTCTTTGGCACCTGGGCTGAGCCAGTGGTTGTCTCCCATCTGCTGATAATCTCGTCAAAATCCCAGATGTGCAAACCCTGCTTAGCAGCAGGGGGTAGGGGCTCCCTGACCGTTGACTGAGAAGATGCTGCATGTCAGCTGAAAAGAGCTCCCCCTATAGATCCTTGAATCTAAGGCTTTGCTTCCCTCAGCCCCAGGACAACAGGACCCTTCTCTTTCAGACAGTGGTCCAAACCCCAGTTTTTTTTCTCAGCATCCAGGTTTCTGGCTCCCTGGTGCCCCTCCCTCCGCTTCAAATCCCCTCACCTGTACACTGGGTGGGGGAAAAGACACAGGTGGGATAATGTGGTGAGCAATCCCGCTGCTGGTGAGATGCCAGTTGGGCCAGTACCCAGGCATGTCCCTTCCTGAGGCGGGTGGCCACAGGGGATCAGAGCAATGAGCTAAGGTCCAACAGGCCGTGGTGCCACCCCCACCCACTGCCAGGCAGGGGCTGGTTTGTTGTTGCTGTTGCCCTGGTGACTGAACCCACCCACATGGGCCCAGCCAATGAAAAGCCGGCAGGCATCTGGATGGACCAAGAGAAAAAGACCTAGGGACATGGAAAGGAGGACAGGGCCTCAGACAGATACAGGGGAAGACTGGAGGTTCCGAGGAGAGCAGAAAGGAAAGCAAGGGAAAGAGAAATAGGCCATAAAGTTTCTGAGAGTGGGGGGTGAGGGGAACAAGTGGGGAGGGCGGAGAGATGGCAGAAAGATAAGACTCACGGAGGACCAGGACAGAGACCCCCTACAAACGGGAATCCTTGAGAAACACCCTGTTTCATACATCCCTGGCCACCTCCCCCTCTGCCAGGCCTGCCTACCTCCGGGTAACGATTTCCAGACATCCCGGAGCTCCCCCTCCCTCCCTGGGTTGCTGGAGCCGCCCAGGCGGCCGCCATCCTGCCTGCCTTTGATTTGGCTGAAGACTTCCACCTGGGCATGGGAGGTGGGCGAGTCCCGGATGGAACACACACAGGGAAATGCTTAACAAAAAGAGGGGCATCCACTGCTCACCCAGGGACTGGGGACACAGGAAGTCAGAGAGACACGGGAAGGGACAGAAGGAGAGATGGAGAAATAGGGGCGCAGACCCTGCCCTCCCAGGGGCCCAGTTCCTCCGGAGTGGCAGGAGAGGGGCTGTCTAGGGCCTTAGCTCAAAGCTGGACCTCAGAATGTACGTGTGAGTGGGTGTCCCTGGGGGTGCATATCTGTAATCCCAGTGACCTGGGGGCCTGAAACGGCAGGATTGAAAATTTGATTTTAGCTTGGAGTAATGTAGAGACTTCATCTCAAAGTAAAAATTGTAAAAGGCAGAGTGGGGGGAGCTGGGGATATAGATCACACAGAGTTTGAACCCCAGTACCAGAAAGACAAAAAAGTCAGTGCTTGTTGACAGGAGGTGTGGGGCAGTAGAAGGGGTGGGGACTTCGTCACTCAGCCCTCATTGTGCCATGCCACCAGTCCAGCCTTTGGATAGGGGAAACTAAGACCCAGAGTCCCTGTTACATTCATCCTTCTGGGGCCCCCGCTTGGATTTTCCTGGCCCAGCTGGAGGCCTAGCAGTACCCAGTGAGCCCTGATCCAGCCAGGGGCCAGACCCAGTTGGTCAGAGCCTCGTGTCCTACTCCAGCTAAGACAATTTTAAGGTCAGTTTCCTTCCCTGGGGGGTGAAGGTTTTGACCAGAAGGGAGCGGGTCGAAACCGAGCCCAGCTCCCCACCCCGGATGAGGGCTCTCCCAGGTGTGCGGAGCACTTCCCATTCACCCCACTGGTACTCCCACTGCGAGAGGGAGCTCACTGCCTTGGGATGGAGTTTGCCCCGATCACCCACTTCCTGACCCAGCCCCCCCCCCTGCCTCTGGGGGGCCATGGCAGTGTGTTCTGAGACTGAGCAGCTTAAGGCCGGGGGCTCTGACACTCAGATCCATGAGCGCTGTTCTGAGGAGCAGTGTATCAATTGGGCTGGTAAACAGTAAGGACCCAGTAAATGTTGGCCGTTGTTATTATCATGCTCATGATTACCCTCAAGCGGCTCCAGAACTCCTGTTCATCCTTTGAAGCCCCCTTTGGTTTCATCGCACATCCTGTATGGACTGAGAATTCCAAGTCAGAAAGCCCTGATTTTGAGATCACAAGTTCCCACACCGAGGCCCCTACAGCAGCCAGAACACCCTAAGGTCCCTTGGCGGCCAGCACTCTTCTCTTCTTGGCCTGACGTTGGCGAGCAGGGGCCTCAGGCCCGGCCAGTTCGGCTGAGGAGCGTGCAGACGCAGGCTGTGTCAATGCGGATCCATCGCCAGCCCACGCGGCCCTGCGTGTCCGCGGTCAGCGCCCGCACGTAGGACTGCTTGGCCTTGCACTCCGACAACCAGTGCCTCCGGTCCACTCCGCGGCAGCCCTCTCCGCCGGCCCCGGGCCCGCCGTCCCCCGCACCGGCGGCTTTGCAGCGCGTCTCGAAGAAGTACTGGCGGAGGGGGCTCCCACCGGCCCCCGGCACCTCGCCCAGCACCTCCACCTCGCGCCCACGCAGGTCCACTGCCGTCCTCCGGTCTGTCACCCAGCCGCTCACTGCATCGCACACTGCCAGCTCGCCCCGACGACTCGCGGGGGCCGACTCGCTCACCCCGCGCCGACTGCGGTTCGCTGGGGACCCCGCTGGCTCCCCGAAGGCCCCGGCCTCCAGCAGGAAGAGCAGAGGGGGCCCAGCAGGGGCGCCCCTGGACAGCGCTACGCGGGGGGACAGTAGGTCCCACTCAGGGGCCGGAAATGGGGGCAGTGTGGAGGGTGGGGGGTGGCACCCCACGCGGGTGCTGGGGAAGAGGGAGAGGAGGAGGATGGGGAGGGAGCAGCAGGGGTGGGGGCCCATCTCTGAGCACCTGCGGATGGAAAGGGCGCTGGGGTCAGAGTAGTGGAGGAAACAGGAACAAGTAAGCCCCCCCCCCCCCCCCAGCAGCCTGCAGGCCGAACGGTGAGGTTTCTAGCTAGGGTTCGGGTGAGGGCGGACTTCTAGATTAATAATTGCCCAACTACTATCAGTTCATGGCCAAGGAAAAGCCGGTATTAAACTCAGGTTAAGGACTCACACCAGGTCACATGGCCAGCAAATGGCAGAGATGGCAACAGAACGCTGCCTGAGCAGCTCACTTCTGCCCTCTGGCCTCAACATGCCCAAGAAACCCCTCCTGAGTCCTGCGATTTGTTTGAGACAAGGTCTCATTATGTCATTCAGGCTGGCCTTGAACTCATGGTGATCTTCGCACCTCAGCTTCCCAAAATACTAGGATTCCAGGTGTGTCTCACCACTCCTGGTTTGAGTCCTGCAGTTTGAGAAAACCACATTGTGGAATTCCAAGGAGATTTATATTCCCCTCAAATCTGCTACCAATAAAGCATGACATGCTCCCTGTCCGGCTAGGCCTCAGGGTCCGCACGTGTGGGAAGAGCCTGGGGGGAGGGGCGGGCGTCGCGGTCTCTCTAGGACAATCTGAAAACCCAAGAGGAGTGGGAAGCAGCAGGTGGTTACCAGACCTGTCAGCACGTCCGAGGGCCAGGGCTGGGGGCCCCCGGGCTTGGCGGGGGCCCTGTTGAGGACACGGGTGGCCCCCTCCTTCCTGACATCCCAGGAGAGGGAGGGGGCAGCACCTGGGGGGAGAGGGGAGCAGACAGGTTACACGGGCGGTGGAGGGGCCTGGACCCCTGTACACCCCTCCCCAGAGCGTCCCCGAGAGTGCAGGCACAGAGATTGCTGTCAAGGCCCCCTCCCTGGCCAGGTGATGACTCCCGCCGGATGGGAAGCAGATGGGGCGGACGGCGGAGGCTGGGAGGGATCACAGCCCCGTCTTCGCCATTCATCTTGCAGACGGGCGGGGCGGGGCTGGCCTGGACCCCGGTCCCCGAGGGCCCGCTCTGAGGGAACCCTGGGTCCCTGGGCTGCTTCCTGGAATGCTCGCAGCTCGCAGGACAGGCCGGGGCCCGCCCGAGACTTCGGCTGCGCATACCTGGGTGGCTGCGCGCCCCGGCTACAAGGAGGGAAGCGGGGAGGGCGGGGTGTGCAGAGCGGCAGCGCGCCTGGCCAGGGCAGGAGCGTTGGGTCCCCAGCTGCCTCCTCCCTCGGACTAGGTGTCCTGGTCCCCAGATGCCTCTTCTCTCAGAGTAGGTACCCTGGAGCCCAGCTGACCCGGCCTTCAGACCTAGTAGTCCAGACCCCACCCTGCCCCGCCCCACCCGGCCGCCACCTCCATTGGACCCAGAGTCCCGGACCCCCATGCCCTCTTCGCTTGGACCCCGGACTCTGGAGCTCCGCCCCTCCTCCCCAGTTACTCGGAAACGCGGACCCCAGGTACCACCCCCGAGAAGATTTGGGCAAAGGTCCCGGTTCCCGAGTCCTCGCTAGAGAACAACTCCCGTCTCTGTCTGGGACACTTCTCTCCTGCCTCAGTTTCCTCGGCCAAGCCCCGCCCCCGAAGGCCCCGCCCCGCCCCTCCCTACCCGGGGGCTGGGCGACCCGGCCGGGAATCTCGGGGGAGGAGGAGCAGAGGCTCTTACCTGGGGCGCCCTCCGCTGCGCCCTGGCTGCCCGTGGCGCGGCTCCTCCTCCTCCACTGCTCCCGCGACGCGCGGCCCGGCAGCTCCTCGGCCGCTCTCGGGAGGGCCCGGCCAGGCGGGCGGGGGCGGGGGCGGGGCGCCCGGGGGCGGGATCTGCCCAGCACGCGCCGCTCGGCCGCGGAAACCGCCGCATCGCGGTCGGCGCCCTGCCTGGGTCCGGCCGGCGCTCCTCCGTCGGGCCCGGGCCGGGTCCCCCAGCCTCCTCCCTCGGATCCGGGGATCCAGGCCCAGCCTTCCCCTCGGACCCGTTCACCCAGCCCCTTCGTCCCTCCTTCCTTGGACGCAGGAGTCCTGAGATTCCTAGGGAGTCTTTTTCCAGTTCAGTGTCAGTCCTGGGGCAGATTCCCACCCTCTGCTCTCGTCCCCACTTTCCCAGGAGCTCCCACCAGACATTAACCATCTGGGCTTGGGCAGTGATAAGGCCGCCCGCCCGGAGACGGTTGATGGGGATCTCCCAGAGTCCTCTCTCCTGGAATTTCCTGGGTGGGGACTGAGTGGAGGGTCTTGTCCCGAGCTCAGATAAGGGAAATCCAAGGTATTCCAGGATGCGGGCGGAGTGGCTTGTCTAAGGAATTGGGGAACAGCGACGGGCCCGGAAGTCCAGTGGGGGTCGGGGCCTTTACCCACCGCACCTCCACCCTGGGACCCGGCTGCCCTCTTCCAGAGCTATTTTTAGCAGGAAAGCTGACACCTGCCTTAGGGGTCATCAGGCACCCCACTCTACCCACCTAAATATAGCATGGCAAGGTGGCAGGAAGGGTGTCCCCGGATTAGGGTGTTCCCCTGTCCTCATCCCAGCCAAGGCCTTACAGAAGGTGGCTTCAGTTGTTTACTGGAGGTGGGAACCACTCACTTCCCAGGGTGGGGGTCCCTTCCGGTCACCCTGGGCTCTCTGGTGTTCTCAGCAGGCACACAGCCCACTCCCAAGAAGGGGTTCTGTAGCTTTCCGTCCCCAGTGGGTGACAGGGTGGGCATTCAAAGAGGAACCGGGTGACAACCTCTGTCTCCCCCATATCGGTCCCCTCCTCGATCCCAGCCCACTGCCCCCGATAGTCCCTCTCCCTGGCCTGGGCTTGGCTGTCTCTCCTGGCCTCCTGTGGGTCTGTGTGCTGGGGTCTGCACCCCAAGACTGCCTTGTCTTAGGCCCTGTGAGAGGCATGGCTTGTCTCCAGTGTAGTTTTTCTCCATTTCAGAGGCAAGCGAGACTCACTAAAGGTTGTAATCCTGTCAACCATTATCAGACTCTTGGCACAACTTGTACCTACTTTCTTGTATAAAAAAGGGGGCTGGATTGAACTCGGGGTCCCCAAACTTAATTATTTCACTCCGTTTTGCTCACTGGGCCCACACACCCCACCCTGTCTTTCACACAGTGCCTCTGAGGGGGGGGTTGTATGAGCACAGTGGAAAGGGAGCTTAAAATAAAACTGCACCACACACTGTAAACCACTGGACGGGTTTTAATAAGTTAATACAAGTGCCTTGAATGACACTTGCAATGTAGGAAGCCCTATCTGTGTAGTGATTATAACCTCCTCCTACTTCTCCGCCTCTTCTTCCTCCTCCAAATGCCATTTAGTCCTGAAACACTCTGAAATGTTTGCCTTTGTGACCTTGGGTGACACCATCTGTCCCCTCCCAGCATCAGGTTCCTGTCTATAAGGCAGGAGTCTGCAGGCCTCCCCAAGCTCTGTGCACCTGTGGCCTGTGGGGACCAGCATCAGGCAGCCTGCCGAAAGTCCTGGCCTGCAACTGCTTGTCTGACCTGCAACTGCTTGTGACCTTGGGAAGCTGCAGCCCTGCTGAGACTCAGGTTTGACCCCTGGAAACATGGCAACCCCCAGCCAGAGGTGCACAGTGATGCTCTAGTTCAGGACACCTTTGTGATACAGAGAATTCAGGCTGGGGGTGTGGAATTTTTCTGGCTTTCCCCTTATTACTTTTCTTTTTCTGGGGCTCTATGGTTGCCTCCAACCACTGTGGTGCTGACTGGGCTCTCTCTGGGCTCTGACATCCCCCCTGGCTCTCCCTTTCCACCCTTGGTCTCTGCCCCCTTCTCTCTGAATCTGTTTCCCCTTCTGAGACTGCCTCCTTCTTTCTCTGGGTCTCTGCCTCCCTCTTTCCAAGTCTCTGTCCCTTTCTCTAGATCTCTTCTGGTCTCTGTCTGGGTCTCTGTCCCTCTTTTTTTTTTTTTCCTGGGTCTGTGTCTCCCCTTCCTTTTGATGTTGTCTCCCATGATGTCTGGAGACAGGAGAAACATTTTCCCTGTCTTTCTTCTCTGGCCTCCATGTTTCCATGCCTCCGTCCTAATCACCAAGGAGGCCACATAGAGCAGGAGTTCAAGCGGTAAAATGAAGCACATGTGGGTGAGTGGGAGGAGACACCTCTTCCTAGACCCCTCAGAGGCCCTGTGGATGACTCCCTAACTCCTCCACTCAGAATCCAGCCCACATCTGCAGTAGCAGTGCCCACATCCATGCCACCACATGACTCTGGTCCAGGGCTGTGATCCTTTGGGTCCTGGTGCCTCCACCAAATACAAAACCACTTCACATGGCTTTATGGACTTCAACCCAAGAATCACAAAGGATCATGCCATGGTAGCACTCAGCATGGCCCCACGACCCAACTATCTTATGACTGGACTGAACTGACTTTAAGAGACACATGCTTTTATAGCTCATTATAACTCAACTAACAGCACCTAAGAGATGAGTCCAGTCATACATTGCAACCCAGCCTCACCCACTGCGACCCAGAAAGCTCAAATTCTATGACCTGACTCTATGCTACTACATGACTCACAAGTTCACAGAACCTAAAACAACATGGGCCTAGAAAAACACAAAGCCACACAATAGTCCACATGTCTCCACGACACCATACATGATCACACGGTCAGTCTCAATAATGCCCTTAAGTGACCACCTGATTTGATCCAGCACAGCCTGAGGGGACTCAGGCCACAGAACCCTGCATAATGCAGTTGGACAAGACTAATGCAGACTTATTACCCTAACCCCATCCAGTGTGGGCCTAGGAAACTCCCAAGTGGATGGGATCAAACCTGTTTCAACTCTGCCTCAAAAGGCCCTCAAGCTTGGCACAACCCAAGGCAATACCAACCACTGGGGCCACCCCTTGACTCGGCACACACCCTTGGGATTTGGTGCTCCTTCAGAAGGAACCATAGCAGCCACGGACCCAACAAGATTCACCACTTAGCCTAGTCCTTCCTAAAACCCATCCCTGCCCCTGCCTCCCCTCCCCCTCCTCCCTCCAGGGAGCATGAGGTCCCACAGACCTCACCTGCCCCTCATACTTCGGTGACAAGGTGTTTCCCAGGGGGTGCCCAGAGTGGAGGTGGCAGCTCAGAAACCTCTCCATCCACCAGCCCCCCGTTGGCCTTGCCCTCCAGGTTGATGCAGGGCTGCGTGTCCACATGGTTATACATTCCGGCCTCCTCACCCTCTGTCTCCCGGTGATAAAAGTAGCTGAAGTTGGAGACAATGACGGGCACAGGCAGAGAAATGGTCAGCACGCCGGCAATGGCACACAGGGAGCCCACTATCTTGCCACCCACAGTGACAGGCGCCATGTCTCCGTAGCCAACTGTGGTCATGGTAACCACAGCCCACCAGAAGGACTCGGGGATGCTGGTGAAATGGGACTCCACGGAGTCAACTTCAGCAAAGTAGACTGCACTGGAAAAGAGGACCACCCCGATGAAGAGGAAGAAGATGAGGAGGCCCAGCTCGCGCATGGAAGCTCGAAGCGTCTGGCCCAGAATCTGCAGGCCCTTCGAGTGCCGAGAGAGCTTGAAGATGCGGAAGACGCGCACCAGCCGGATGACCCGCAGAATGGCCAAGGACATGGCTGGCTGACCCACACCCCGCTGCCGGGCCAGCTCGGTGCCCAGCGCGACAAAGTAGGGCAGGATGGCCACAAAATCGATGAGGTTCATCACGTTCTTGAAGAAGATGGCTTTGCTCGGGCAGGCCAGCAGGCGCACCAGCAGCTCGAAGGAGAACCAGCAGATGCACAGCGTCTCCACCACAAAGAAAGGGTCGTTGAAGGGCAGACGCGGCGGTGGTCCAGGCACGAGGCTGGAGCCATTCAGCCGAGCAGGCAACTGCAGGAAGGAAAGGGCTCAGCCTTCTCAACACCAGAGTGGCTTGTCCCCAAGGCCCCAGGGAGCTGGCTGTCCTCACTCCTTCCGGGGCCCCAGGGCGCTGTCCCTGGACAGCTGCCTTTCTGGCATCCTGCGCTCTGCGGGCCGGTTCTCATCTCCTTACACTCGCCGTCGCACAAGCCGGTCCTCCGGGCGGGATGCTCAGGCGCAGCCCCCAGCCCAGCTGTAGTGTCAAGAGACCCGGTCCCCGCTGGAGGTTTTGGGTCACCTACGCCTCGGAGCCCCTCTCCCCGCCTTCTGATTGGCCAGACCCACTCCCGGCCCCGCCCACCCAGCCCCACCCCGGCTCCGCCCCTCACCGAGCCCGCAGCCGCCACCGCGGCGAGTCCCGGGTCGTCCCGGTCTTCGCGGAAGTCGGGCAGCGTCTCGAGGCAGAAGACGACGATGGAGACCAGGATGACGAGCACGGAGACGACGGCGAGCACGCGTGCGGCCTGCGAGCTCTCGGGGAACTCGAAGAGCAGCCAGAGCTGGCGCGCGAAGGCGCGGCGGGGCAGGGGGCGCTCGGCTGGCAGCGCGCAGCCCTCGTCCTCGCGCAGGCGCGCCATGGCCGCGGCGCCCAGCCCGTAGAAGGCCACTTCCTCCAGGAAGACGTCGAGCGGCACGTGCGCCGGCCGCCGCAGCCGCCCGCCCGACTGGTAGTAGTAGAGCACGGCGTCGAAGCTCGGCCGGTGCCGGTCGAAGAAGTACTCGCGGCGCGCGCCGTCGTAGAAGCGGCCGCGGCGCGCTGGGTCCCCGAGCAGCGTGTCCGGGAAGCGGCCCAGCGTGCGCGCCCGCGTCTCGAAGCGCAGCCCGGCCACGTTGAGCACCAGCCGCTCGCAGCAGCCGCACGGCGGCTCCATGGCGCGCGCTGCCCGGACCCTGCAGACGTCCGTGTGCCCCGACACCCGGCCCGCCGCGCCCCGCCTCGGCCGCCGCCGCCGCCGCCGCCGCCGCCGCCGCCGCCGCCGCCGCCGCCGCCGCCGCCGCCCCAGCCCGGTGTCCGGTGTCCGCGCGTAAAAATAGCCCGGGCCGCGCAGAGGGCGCGGGGGAGGGAGCTGTGACCCGGCGGGTAGGGTGGCGCCCTCTGCCTGGGCGCGATCGAGGCCCTCGGGTCGGGGCGGCCCCCTCACACCCCTCTGAAGAGTCACATTCGCTGGTCCTGTCATCTCCGGGCCATGGCTGGAGGTCTCGCTGGGAACGGGTCGCTGAGCTTCCCTGGGTCACTTATGTCTGAGGTTTGTCTTCCCAGGGCTGCCGAGTCGGGGTGTCTCTGTCTTTCTGTCTTCCTTATTTTACTCTTCTTCTCCAGAAGTCTCTCTTTGGCTCTGTTATCACCATCATCATCCTCATTCTCGTTATTTTCTGAGACAGGGTCTCGCTATGTAGTCCATCTAGTGATCCTCCTGCCTCAACCTCCTGAGTGCAGGGATCACAGGCGTGTGCCACCATGCCCAGCTTGGGTGTCATTTATATCTCTGGGGTTTCTCTTGCTTACTCTCAAGCCTCAGCGTCCCTGTCCTTGGGTATCTGGGGCTCCCCTTTCTCTGCTGAGTTTTTCATGCTTTGTCTCTGAATGACTACAGGTGTCTCCCGAGGACACGGGGTCATTTTCCTGAATCTCTGACCGTCCCCCGTAGTGGGCTCTGCCACTGCCTGGCTGTTGCCCCTCCTGGACTTACTCTCTCATCTGCCAGCTGCTGAATATGTGTGCCCGGTTACAGCCCAGGCACCTGCACTTGAATTCTCCATGAGAGCCTGAGCTGAGCCTTGAACTGGGCAGGAGGCGTGGGTAGCAGCCGAAGATGCATTGGGGTCACTCTCAGGAGCTGAAGGGCAGACCCAAGAAGGCCTTCCAGCTAGGGTGTCTGGTGACACTAAAAATAACCTCTTCGAACCGGCTGGGGTGTAGTGATGAGTTTTGGTCCTCTGAACTCCTCCAGGGAAAGGATCTCGGGTGCCCTCTGCTGGAGGCGTGGGGAGAGGCACCAGGGTCTGGCTTCATTCCTTTGGGGATGCTGTGCCTTCAGTCTAGGTCTCTGGCTTCTTTGTCTGCGACTGTCCATCTCTTCCTTCCTTCCTTTTGTTTGTTTGTTTGTTTGTTTGTTTTTTTACTGTCCATCCCTTCCTTCCTTTTGTTTTTTTTGTGTGTTTTGAGACGGGATCTTGCTATGCTGCCCAGGCTAGCCTTGAACTCCAGGGCTCAAGCAATTCTTCTGCCTCAGCCTTCCAAAGAACTGGAACCACAGGTGCACTGTGCTGGGGTTTTCATATCTTTGACCCTTCTGGTCTGACCCCTGTCCTTTAGTCCTGTCTCCTCTCTTCTGTAGTTCTCTGCCCCTTTTGTGGGTCACTGAGCTCTTATATTACAGGCTGAGTCTTCCCTACAACAGGCAGGCTCCACCAGAGCCCAGGCTGTTTCCATGAGGTAAAGTGCTTCTAAGCGGCCACTTCTCCAACCGCTCCTGCACTCTCCACTCCGTACACTCTGCATCTAACCAGGTCCCAGTCTGTCACATTCCCCACACTTTGGGGGCTATCAACAAGGTCTCACACACACCATTTCCCGTTACTCTCCCCTTTCTCACCTTCCTCCTCTACCTGATTCCTGCTCCTCACAGACCTGGCCGCTGCCACCTTAGAGCCTTCTGCTTCCTTGCTGCTTCCAGGCAGTCATCCCTTTCTCCCAGATACTTCACCACTTCAACTTCTTTTTCTTTTCTTTGTTTTGTTTTTAAGACAGGGTCTTACTGTTTAGCTCAGGCTGGCCTTGAACTCATGGTTATCCTCCTGCCTCAGCCCCCCGACTGCTGAGATTACAGGTGTGCCACCATGCCTGGCTAACAATTCAAGTTCTTCAAAGCTCATGGTGCCTGTTGCTATACCGTCCTGAGTGCACTCAGTCTTGTCTGAAGCTCTTGCTTGCATAGAGACCTTTGTTCTCATCATTTTATTTTTCTTCCTGCAGTGTGCTGGGAATTGAACTCAGAGCCTTCATACTGAGCAATATTCACATCCCTTTTTATTTTATTTCAACCTCCCAGATTATAGAATCTACCACTACACCCCTGGTGAGTTGTGAACTTTAAATGGGTGAGTCTTATGACCTATTATGGAAATATATCAGAATAAAACCATTTTTTTAGCTGGGTATAGTGGCACATGTGTAATCCCAGCATTTGGGAGGCTGAGGCAGGAGGATTGCCATAAATTTGAGTACATTCTGGGCCACATAGTGAGCTCAGAATGCTATGCACCCATCGCCCCACTGAGGAAGGAGCACTATAAAATTTTTTTCCCAGTATTGTGGATTGAACGCAGGGCCTTCATACTGAGCTATATCCACATCCCTTTTTTTCTTTGTTTTGAGGCAAGGTCCCCCTAAATTTGTCGAGTTGCCTAGGCTGGACTTTCACTTGTGATTCTCCTGCCTCAGCCTCTCAGAGTACTGGGTTTACAGGCATGCCCTACCATGCTGGGCACATCATGGTGTTTCTGAGGTTGGGTCATTGAAGGTAGCATAGCTTTCCACCCCCTCTTTTTCCTGGGTCACTTGACCAGGCTGGGTGTGAGGCTGCGAGGCTGCTGGCCTTTGGCCCTGTTGGAAGTTACCCCATAGCCAACAGCGTCCTTGAAGCAGGTTCTCTGGGTCATCCGGCTACCCCGGCTGGTGCTCTGGGAGTGTGGAAAAGCCAAGGCCAGAATCCAGACTGGATGCAAAATAAATGCTCTTGTTGCTTTCAGCAAAGCAAGTGGGGCAGTGTGTACACATCACTGCAGTGATGGCCAGAGTGTGGCATGCAGTGCTCCTGCCCCTGCCTATTTCATCTCTTTCTTTCTTTCTTTTTTTTTTTTTTTTTTTGAGACAGGGTCTCGCCTTTGTAGTTCAGGCTGGCTCTGAGCTCACTATGTAGCCCAGGCAAGTTTTGAACTCAGCAATCCTGTCTCTGCCTCCCAAGTGCTGGGATTACAGGCATGAGCCACCATGCCCAGCACTGTGGTATGTGGTATTGATGGCTGGTGGGTGTGAGTCTCCACGCCCAGCATTGTATGTGGTTACCAGAGATCAGCTCAGGACTTTGCTCTTACGAGGCACTGGAACCACTGAGCCAAATCTCCAGCCCCATCTCTTTCTTTCTGAAGAATGTCTTGCTAGGGGGCATCTGAAATGAACAGACACTTCACAGAGGCAGAAGTTAAAGCAGCTAAGAAACATATGAAGAAATGTTCAACATCACTGGTCATTCGAGAGATGCAAATGAAAACAACACTGAGATTTCATCTCATTGCACAAAGAATGGCCGCTATTACAAAATCAACCAACAATAAACGCTGGCGTGGCTGTGGGGAGAAAGGAACCCTTCTCCACTGTTGGTGGGATTGCAGACTTGTGCAACTATTGTGGAGATATGTGTGGAGATTTCTCAGAAAACTAGGACTAGGGGGTCCCATTTGACCCTGCCATCCCCCAACTAGGAATATACCCAAAAGAATTTAGAAAATCACAGTGGAAAGACAGATGTACGCCTTTGTTCATAGCAGCTCAGTTCGTGATAGCTCAATCTTGGAAACAACCCAAATG
>PVIC010008231.1:0-49455 GCA_004025085.1 Thryonomys swinderianus | reverse complement strand
CCAGAACTTTCCTGATTGTAAATGATTTTCTGTTATTATAAAACTGAACACCTAAAAATTTACACATGAAATATACTGAAGGACAAATTTCTAACAACATCTTCCAAGGCATGTCCAAACACATTTGTAAATATTTTATCAAATATTTGAATAAAATTTTTAAAGATTATATATGAAAGTTTTTAAAGATGGTACTTTTAATAGTCAATCACTATGCTAACATTTTAATGCTACCCTTAGTTACCCTGTGAATTTAAACTATTCAGAACAATTTTAAATCTGAACGGCTATATAGATGTTATATTATTTTACTCAAGCACATCTCACCAGGCTTTCCTTAACCATGAAAAATATATTATGAATAAAATAATAACATGTTAGTATACAAAGACTAATCTGGATTATTCAAATAGTAATTTTTACGTGCTTGCTTCGGCAGCACATATACAAATAGCAATTTTTAGGAGGTCAGTTGTTTTGATAAATCTTATTAAGAGGATTATGTCTTGTAACAAATGAATTTTAAGTGTGTATGAAGCAAAATAAATGAAGAATTTTGTCAGGGATTTAGCTCAGTAGTTTCAGTGGCTGCCTTGCAAGCTAAAGGTCCCAAGATCAAGTCCCACTTTGAAAGAAGAAAGAAATAAATAGAAAGAAAGGAAGGAAGGAAGGAAGGAAGGAAGGAAGGAAGGAAGGAAGGAAGGAAGAAAGAAAGAAAGAAAGAAAGAAAGAAAGAAAGAAAGAAAGAAAGAAAGGAAGGAAGGAAGAAAGAAAGAAAGAAAGAAAGAAAGAAAGAAAGAAAGAAAGAAAGAAAGAAAGAAAGAAAGGAAGAAAGAAAGAAAGAGAAAGAGTAAATATCTGTCCAAAATATACAAAAACACATTAAATATATAATGAAAAAATTACTTCAAAAATAGGAATATTGGAAATTGATTCTATTTGGATGATGGTGGCAACTGACACAGACATAAAAGAAGAAAACTTTATTTTTAGATGATAATCTAGTCTTTACATATATTGATCTTGATGTACCAATAATAATAATCTAGAGATCCATACCTAACCTTTACAAAATGATTTAGAAAATTCCCACCAGATAGTTAGGTTATTTTTTTTCCTAAAAGTGCACAAATTAAACATAAGACTGTATTAACCAACTATAAGAGCTTGCAATGAAAATCAAGTCTGACTGATTTAAGGTCCATGCTTTGAACACTCAGCACAGGACTGAATAAGATCGCAATGAAAGATTAATGAAGTAGAAAGAAGAATGAATGGAGTTTTGAAATGTCCACGCACTGACTCTGAAAGCTGAGAACTTAGTGAGACCCATGGGCAAGTGGGCCAAGAATGTGGGAAACAATCAGAGAAAAAAAAAAAGATAAAAGAGCAGAAACTAGAAGACAGAATCACCAGAATGAAAGCACAGACAACAGTATGAAATTCAATAATGTTCATGAAAAATAAAGGGAAAGAAATTAAATTTGGGAGAGGTGATTATTCTTAATATTGGAGATGTAATTACAGCAGACTGGTGTCCTGGAGGTCAAGTGTGGGGTACCAGAGGGTGGTGGTGAGGACACAGACTGGGACTTATGTCCCCTCATTCCCAGCTGTGTCACTCTGATAAAAAAAAAAAAACACATTTATTTCAAATATGCTATAGTCAAAGATTCTTTCTGGCTTGACATTTCCTTCAATGTATTTACTCCCTCTACTTTCATTAAATGTTTTGAGACCACCTTACTTACATAGTTAAATGCCAACTGAAGAAGAATCTAAAAAGTACTTCTTTTCCTTTTTATTAGTTTAAATGTTTGCCACCATTCAGTTGAGGCCTCATTTGAGCCCAGTCATTGCTCACCGGCTGTTTACAAACTAGAGAACAGAAATGACGTCTTAGCACTTGCCTTTAGAAGGACAACCTTTGTTCTAGAACACAGAATCTGGAGAAAGCATTTTAAGATTAAACATTCTTTCTTATTAAAGAATGGGGCAAAAAGTCACAAGATAAAGAAAGTAAGTAGCCAAAACAGATACACATACACACACACACACACACACACACACACACACACACACACACACTAATAAACTAAATGGAAGGATATATTTTACTGAGTCCAAAAAATGTAACTGGTTGACAGAGTATTTGGGGGTAACAGCATGCAGAGAATAAAACAGGCTTTCTCTCCATCATACGTGCATAGTAATAACTGGCTACAGGAAGTCCAGGGGCTGAAAGAGCGATCCTGCTGGAGAGGCTGAAGAGAGCTGAGTGTGTCAGCCATGGAGGGAAAAAAATCAGAAACGGACAAGAGGAGAATTTGGAGAGAGAATTGAACGTTATCGAGAAGATTAAAAAGACTGATGAAATCAGGGAAGTACCTTTGATCAGCGATCAGAGAGAAAGTGCTGGAGAGAGTGATGGTGAAAGTCCTTAGAAGATGTTAGGAAAATTATTTCATGGTGGGCTCCCAACCACTGATCTGTGCTATTTGGTCCAAAAAGAAGAGTACCTAAGGAAGCGAACAGAATGGTTAACTGAGAAGAAATGCCCCGATACGAAACTCAGCAAGGTTATACAATTAATACATCTGAAAGAGAAAAAAAAAAATAAAAAAAAACAATAGGAAGGTAATGATAGTAGCACTGAGTTCCAAAAAAAAAAAAAAATCACTCTTTAGCTAACTTTCAGAAAAAAATTTAAGATGCAAAAACCCTTAGATCAAGGAAAGACCATGGGAGGCAACCAGTTTTCCTTGACTTCTGGGATGATGCTAATGTATATGGCCCATATTGGTCTATATATAAATTCTCAGGTCTGACACAAAAGAAGTACAATTGACTATATGTAATGGGGAAACCACTCTTAATGTCGCTGTGAGAAGCATCTGTCTTACCAGCCATGTCTGTATTCTTTGACAAGCATTTGGAATTTACATGGACTTGTGGAAATTGTTCTTAATTTTAATAGAGTATTAGACAAGGTCTGAATTTTGCTTTCTGTCCCAGTATTTCAAGAATTTTAACACATAGGTAAAGTGTTAAGTTGATAAGAAAATCTTAGCAAGTAAAACTGTTTTACTATTTAAATTAAGGAAATCCAACAGTTATTTTGAATTTTAGTAAAATGTTAGATTTTCAAATATTGCCAGGTGTGGTGGCTCATGTCTGTAATCTCAGCACTCGGGAGGCAGAGGCAAGAAAATTGCTGAGTTTGAGGCTTGGCTGGGGTATAGTGAGCTCAGGGCCAATCTGAACTACAAAACAAGACCCTGTCTCAAAAAAAAAAAAAAGATTTTCAAATATTAACTACAATCATAAAATAAACTCCTAGAGAGACAATGTCTGAGTGTGTGTGTGTGTGTGTGTGTGTGTGTGTGTGTGTGTGTTTTCTTTCAGAATCTGGCTACTACCCTCTCTGAATTTTAGCCTTACTATGACATTGCATGGAAGAAAAATAAACATGAAACCATTAATCTATTACTTTATTGGTTAATTTGAAATACTACACACACTCCAGGCAAACAGAGTTCCTTTACTTTGCTGGCAGTTTGTTGTTTGATACAAATGTTTATGTTTACTTATACAAGTCATTTTTGTTTGTTTACTCTACTGAACCCTTTTGTAAAACTAATGGAAACGTTGGGTTCTTTCCAAATTTTAAATTTGCACCTTTCAAATAAGGGAATCAATGAATGTAAGAGCATTAATTCTGTTTTCACACGCTTCCATATATAACAACTATTCAAGCTACAGTATAAGCCCCAAAGGAGAAGTGTGAACCCCTTACAGCTGGCTTGGCTGCACTGACTCCAATTCTAGCAATATGAAGTACATCTCAAAAAAGAAAAGGAGCTATCAGACTTTAGTGGCAGCATTGTTTGCTTTTATGCCCATGCTGTTTCCCAGGCTGCCCTTCTTGCTACTTGAGTTTGATTTCTTATGTGGTATTATTCACTTCTTTTCATACCATGTGGAGTTTCAGATCATACAAGTGCTCTTCCCTCTCTGGAATTCTAACATGAGCAGAGTGATGAAAGGGAAATAAATGAAAAAATAACACAGATTTATTTATTTTCATGGCAATGAAGCAATGAAACTCATGAGAATTTGTCTTAAAAAATAAATCCTAGCACTATGTGGTTTCTATTATTTCTGAGCAGAGTTTCTCATCTCCCTTGCAAACCTTATATTTTTCAATAAATTCTTATTTTCCTTAAAGTTAGATAAAGAGGGACTCAAGCCTCTAACCAAAGAACCTCATTTGCAAAATAATTGGTTCCAGAACTTGCTTACAGATCTCAAAGAAATTTAATAGAAAGTCAACTATATATTTTAGTATCTAGGGAAGATGATATCAAGGGCAGTGCCAGATCTGGAACCCTGAAATTTTTCTTTTTGCTGAAGTAGTTAATTAAGGTGTAGCCTGTAATTATCTGGTACAAAATGCTCTCCAGGATATATGCTTTGTGAAGCTTGGGAGTAGCTCTTATTTAAAATAAAACTAAAAACTATTTTATTCTGGAGAAAATTCATAAAGCAAGGCACACATGAATTAATTGCCTGAATTCTCATTCCAAAAATTCAAATTTAAAAAAAAATAGAATTTTTAAAACTTTAAGTCATCCAGAAGATGACTATTGGCTGAGAGAATATTATAACCAGAAACCAATTCCGATGTGACTCCGAAAGTTATTAAATTTAAATTCAATGAACTTCTTAGCTTTGACTGGTCTTATTTGTTTGAAACTACAAGTCCCTCACAGTGAATGTTTTTCAAGACTTAGAGGTTGGGGAAGTTTAAAGCTTTTGCAGCCATTTTCCCCTGAAAATCCTTGGCACATGAAACATTGCTCCCTCCTTAGAGTGCAAAACTTGGTTGTCTTAGTCTGTGACTGTCGCTGAAACTTGAAGCATCTAAAAAATAGTTTCTCTTTTTCCACATCTTAATTGATTTCACTTCCACTCTTTGAGATGCAAACATGAGTATACCGATCAAATTAAAGAGGCAAAGAACAAAGAACTTTTGGGAAAATAAATTTTTAGTGAGCTTAACAAGGAAAACAAAGATAATTTTGTTGCCTTTTGAATGATTTGATGTGGGTTACATTGACTCTAAACTCACAGGTCTATGCTATATATTCTTGACATTTCCACTTGGAAATATAATGAGCACCTAAAAACATATCTAAACTCATTTTCTTGAACATGATAGACTATCTTTCTCAAATGCTCTCTTATATTCACCTTTGGATAAACAAAAGTCACATCGAGTAATCTGCCTCAGTTTAAGAGACGTTGTCTGGAATGAGACTGAAGTGGGTATGTATGAGCATTATGGGTAGATTATAAACCTTTTGTGACTGCAGTGTGTCTCTGGTGGTGCTCCATGCTTGGTGATGAGGCAGCACGTCAGGAGAAAGCGAAGGCTACCAGAGCGGTCACACCTAAGCATCCCAGCTGGCAGCCTCCCTTTAAGGCCTTATCCAACATTAGCACAAACTTCCAGATGAGAAAGGGCCTTTAAATGATTTAAGCCTCTGACTCTAAGCCTACAAGCTGTTATCCAGTGAAACAAACAAAAAGGAGTATCCTTACTGCGTACTGTTCAAGTACTTTATGAGCATATCTGTAAAAATAAACTGCCAAAAATGTGGTTACACGTGTAGCATGTTTTTGAAGAATGTTACCCACAAGTCACATGGGGAGCTCTGGAACTCTACAGTGGTTCCAATCAAGCCTAGCTCCTGTGCGTTTGCCAGTGCTCAAGGACAGGCTCAGAAGGAAGCTCCTCAATCTCGTGGGGTTGGTCTGCTCCTGTGAGCCACGAGGCTCCTTATGGAGGAAGATACAAACTCCTGATCATGACTCCTCTCTACGGTACCAGCCAGGGAGTGGAGCTGGGAAAAGGCTGGACAAGCCACAGATCTGGCCAGGACATCGACTGCATCTCTAGCACCATCACACACAGCTTCTGCCACTCTCTATGTGTCACAATCTACTTCTTTAGGATCTTTCAGTGTTTTTTTTTTTTCCCCTTTATAGCATAATGTTGTTTGCTTAACATGTCAGATATAGTTTGACTTACTTTGTAATTGTTTATACATGTATTAGTTTTCTTCTGATTCTATTTTAATGAGCCTGTACCAACTTAGGGCTTTTCAAAGTCTACGTGTGTTCCTACTATAGTTCTTCTGTAACTGGAATAGTGACTTGACCTGAAATAGCTTTTACATTAAATAAAAATTGAATGACTTAATTATTAAAAGAAGACTTAAGTATAATCAACCACATATAACAGTAACTATACAATAGTCATAATGCGAGTCATATATAATTAAGGATGACATATACTTAATTAACTTGTAATTAAGGACACTTAACATACCAAGAAAGAGTAGATTTTCAATAAATGTTACTTCTGTAAACTGGGAGTAATCACCTATTTGTGTGAAGGACCAGATTGCAAATGTTATATACTGAGGGCCAGAGCTTCTGTTGCAAATACACACATTTTGGCTTTCTAGAGTGAAATTTGCTAAGATGTGTAAATGGACAGTATGCTTGGAATCCATTTAAACTTTATTGCATTAAAATTTAAAAAGCTGGCACAGTCCCTGTATGCCGGACCCAGGAATTTGGCAAATGATCTGTGTGCTCCTCAGTAGGATGTGCCGAAGGACAAAGAACTCAAAACTCAACAATCCCCATCAGTCATTCCCTCTGTGTCGCTATCAATCCCAGATGAGTATCTCCTAATCTCTCCTCTTTCTTAATCATGCACTGAAAACTAAACATTGAATGTGACAAATTTCATAAATATTCAAATTCTGACCTCTTCCACAGAGACGATGCTAGGTTTTATAGTGATCTCAATTACAGCTGCAAGGAATAAACTCTGCTTGGTTTTAGCAACAGAATGTCTTATAAATATTATGAAGAACTAGCAGTTGACATTTTCCTTGCGCTAGGTTAACCCCTGACTTTGCTCATGCTTTCTTTCTTCTGGAATATATACACGTTCTGTTTGTGTGATATGAAATGTCCTTCAAAGTGTAATTCAAACTATCCCTTAACGAGGGCTTGTGCCCTTTTTCTGCTTAATGGGAAGCCATTGTCCAACCTGTGCAACTTGCAATGTTTTTCAGAATGGTCAGATACGGGAAAAACAGAGCAACGGCCCAAATAAAGAAAAAAAACAAAACAAAACATGGGCTCTGCACTGAGCAGATCTGAGTCTGAATATTGATCCTGTTTCCTAAGGGTGAATAGTTTTAGCAATGCATCTTACCATGGTTCTGTCACCTTTCCTCCTTTATCAAATGACATTCTTAGAACCTACTCTACATGACACCTTGAAGAACTAATAGTACTGTGACAGCAACTGGACCTCCCTTGTTGCACAGATATGCCAATGAATTTGACACAATTTTAATATAATTTAATTTGCAAAATTAAAATATAATGCAAAAATATAATTTGCATCTTGAAAGTTTTCCTTACTAAACTAAAACATATTTTCTCAACGAATATATTACTTTTAATTTTATTTATTATATGATTGTATCTCCTCTATTTAACTAGTAGCTTTAGGTACTAGTGTTAGTAATATCTTACAAGCAGTTAGTGATCTGACAATAAATGTTTTTGAATAATCTTATATAAGAAGATGAAAATCTAAAAATTTCAATTTTTATTCTTGAGTAGGCACAATAATATTTCTGACAGTAACATCATCAACTCCTTAGGCCTAATTAAATTTTCCTATTTCCTGAACAACTCTTAAGTTCATCATTCTGAATAAATGGCAAATATGATCAAATTCACATTGCTTAACAAATACATAACCATATTTTCATAAGTTGGACAGTAACGAAGTTCTATTACATCATCTCTTTATTATTATTAATTTTAAACCTTAGTCATCAAACTTTCCAGCTGATGACAAACACGAACACAAACAAAACACAAACTCTCATAAAAATGATTCCATCTCATACATTTAGAAATCTACATTATTAAGTCTGTCAGAGGAGCAAGAAATGAGAGCATCCCCGAGCTATAGTAAGGAAGCCTTCTCAAGTTTTCAAATGTTAAAATATCAGAACACTGGGTGACTCCCTCAGAAAGTTAGAGACATACTACTGGGAACCCTGAAGGACCACTGACAGGTGTATTTAGATTTGCCAAATTCACCTGCTGTCGACATTCCTGCTAATAATTTACGATAGCAGCTTACAGTAGAGCAGCAGAAACTGCTCTTGTAACATTTCACTTCCAATATATTGACATCAATTGAAATGATTCACATTATGAGTTACTGATATTTGAACCGCATATCACCATGTTTCAAGCACATGCACAGTGACAATGTTTAATGAAGGGGGAAGTTTGGACTGCAGACCTGTCTACAGCTCTCAAAGTTAACATATGGGTCTTTGCAAACAATAAAGTAGAAGATTTTAAAGAGGATAAAGAGCAAAATGTATGAATATGCACTGGCAATTTCACAAATTGTCTTTTATATAAATCTGTCAGTTTTAACAGGTGGGAAAATTCCTTACCTACATTAACCACGAAAACAACTTCCACGTCTAATTTCACGTTTAGATTACAGAATGTAAAGATTAGATTTAATGTTAGACATTGTTTTCCACGTCATTATTTACACTTTGCCCAAACATTGGAAATGTTGACTAATATAAAGGAGGAGAAGGAGACAGGGAAATAAAGGAAAGCAAAGAGTAAAGAGGGGTGGGGGAAGAGAGGAGAAGGAGGAAAATGAGAGGGAGAGAGAGAGGGGAAGAGAAAGAGAGAGAGAGTGTTTAAAGTAAGATTAGTGGAAAGTCATACACTAGTTATAATTTTTAAATATGTTTTCTGTCTTTGATGACTTTCTCTCTAAATACATATATTAAGCCACTGTTATTTAGACATACATTTATAATAGAAGATTGAAAGAGAGAAATTAAGGAAAAGAAATTATCCTTTGTCATGAAAATTATTTGGCTCTGTAAGATTTTTAAATAAAATTTTAGTGTAAGTACAAGTTCACCATTTACTTAAATATTTTGGAAAAAATTATTTTAGTTGAACTAAATATAATAGCATTCCTCCATCAGATTTTCTTTTATTAAAAAAGAAGACTTGACCGCTGGGCGTGGTGGCTCACACCTGTAATCCCAGCACTAGGGAGGCAGAGACAGGAGGATTGCTGAATTCGAGGCTTGCCTGGGCTACATAGTGAGCTCAGGGCCAGCCTGAACTACAAAGCGAGACCCTGTCTCAAAAAAGAAAAAAAAAAGACTTGACCATTAAAAATTATTAATAACAGCAACAAAACCCCGGAAGATTAAAAGTCTAAATATAGCTAAAGGTAAACTAATATATAGAGTCACTGAAGATCTGTGACTTGATACTTATTTACAATCTCCTAGCAAGTGACACAAGAATAAAACAGAGAGCTTGGCTCATCATAGCATCAAACATAAAGTACGATACCAAAGCAAGAAAGGACAAGAAAAGCAGTATGTTGCTCATTAAAAATTAAAGTTAGCAGTATCTTGTCCTTCACTAATATGTGCAAGTTTTTTGCTTCTATGTATCCTTTACAATAAGTTTAAAAGAGATAATAATAAATTATGAGTTAATAATTTACAGTGATGTAAAATTCAAAATAAAAATAGCTTTATGATTGTGTAAAAATGATAAGACAAATTTCTGATGAAACTTTTGTGTAATATAAATGTTGCAATCTTTCTTATGGTAGTAACTACTAAATGTACTGCTAGAACAACAGATGAAGCATTCTGTTTAAAACTATAATCAGAGGTTTAGACCTTTACATTTTCTTGATAACACAAACAACATAAATAATATTACCATTAACTCAAAACCAAAATTATACATATTAGCTTGGTTTTAAAACCTAATTTTGTTTTATAAATCTCTTTTAAAACTCTCTGATGCTGTGTTGAACTTAGTTATTTCAAAATTGATGAGTAAGGCAATTAAACTATCTGATATCATCTAGAACACAGCATTGATACTATGATGTATTATGTCTACTTACCAATACCCAAAGGTAATCATAATCAGTATGTAGTGCAAATACACTGATAAAAACAAAGGACATAGCGTTCTTGAAAACATTACATAGGTTAAAGAGAACAATTATTCCGACTTGAGAATTTTATTAATAAAATACCTCTTCATCTTTCCTCTCTTCTGTGTTATGTGACAAGACTTTTACGCATCTATAAAATATGTGATAGCAATTTCCTGTAGCTTCTGGAGGACTAAGAGTTATTTCCATGATTCTGAATTCTTTTAGTACAATATAAAGCTCTAACTTACATATCACTGAAAATATCAGATAACATGTAACTTTTAAAGAGGTTTAAGAAGTTCCAGTAAAATAACAGTAGTAAGTGTTGCATTTTAAAAAGAGTATTTATATGTGTGCAAGGATGCATTCTGAAGACATACCCTAAAGAGAATGGAAATGAAAAATATAAGATAAACACTAAAACTTCATGCAATTTAAGGCCATTAGTTCCTAATAGTTCTAATTTCCATGGTATAGACCAGCGCTTCTGAAAGTTTAAAGTTCACATGAATCACCTGAGATCGATGTCACTCTGTGGTTCTGGCTCAGGGTCAGGCAGGGCCTGGGGTGTTTGTTGTTCCAGCCTCCCTAATGCCCGTGTTCATGGCCTCTGCGAGCCACTGAGGAATGCAGAAGTGGCTTCTGTTGCTGTAATGCTATAGGGAACATCTTAAAAAAATAAATTATAGGGCCGGAGGGTTAGCTCAGTGGTTCCGGCGCCTGCCTCACAAATGTAAGGACCTGAGTTCGATCCCTGGTTACCACATATAATGCTGGGCGTGGTGGCTCACGCCTGTCATCCCAGCACTCGGGAGGCAGGGACAGGAGGATTGCTGAGTTCGCGGCGGCTTGCCTGGGCACCATAGTGAGCTCAGGGCCAGCCTGAACTACAAAGCGAGACCCTGTCTCAAAAAGAAAAAAAAAAATAAATTATAATCAGAAGTGATCGTTAGCCAAAAAATAATTACATAGAACTTTGAAATGGTTTGCTTACTGCACTGATGTGACTGTTTATATTATCAGACTTCATGAGGTATGTTGCATCACTGTCTTTGAGGTATTTCCCACCTCTACAGGGAAGAACTGACAACAATTCATGTTAGTTCCAGTGCAGTTAAATTGTACTTTACATCATGTATTTACAATTGATTATCACCTTGTGAATATTGAATTTTACTTTTATTACCAAATTAATCACAGCATTCCTGGTTGAATGCAGTATATGCATTTTCTCTTTGGATCCTTTGCTAAACTATATCTAATTTTTTTTTTTTTTTTTGAGACAGGGTCTCGCTTTGTAGTTCAGGCTGGCCCTGAGCTCACTATGTAGCCCAGGCAAGCCTCCAACTCAGCAATCCTCCTGCCTCTGCCTCCCGAGTGCTGTGATTACAGGCATGAGCCACCACGCCCAGTACTGTGGTATGTGGCATTGATTGCTGGTGGGTGTGAGTGTCTATGCCCAGCATTGTATGTGGTTACCGGGGATTGAACTCAGGACCTTGCGCTTGCGAGGCAGGCGCCGGAACCACTGAGCCAACCCTCTGGCCCTATATCTAATAATTTTAATAGCTTAATTTAAGTAATGGCCACATAATAATTTAAATAATGAGTACATAAGATATTTTTTATCATTTTTCATTTTAATGAGTCATAACGTTACCTTAAAAATTAATTTGAATGTAATGAAAGATTTGTTTAAGGTGAAGGATTTCAAACGAATTTTTCTTATGTTGGTAAGCAGTACTTTAGAGAAGAGGACGTGAGAAAATCTAAATTCTAGAAGAAGAGAGGAAGTCACTATGCTAATGAAATTTATTGGTCTGGACCAGGGAGACAGAATAACTAAGCCAGAAGCAGTACATAAAAAATTTAGTTTACAAATTAAAAGTGTACAAACAAAAAAAAATCAGGAATTCTTAAGAATTGCAGTAATTTTTGTCATAGTAATAAAAGTTTATGCTCCAAAGTGAAAGGTTTAATTAAAAATTCTTTTAGAAGTATGAGAAAAAAAGCCAATTTAACTGCATGTTTCTTTTTCTTTATTAAAATAAGATAAAATGTAGCGATAACTAAAGATTAGTACAGAGAACTCTCACATAATCGCATTCACCATTTGAAATTTATATTAATTTTATCAACTTTTTCCTTCCTCTTCCTCTTCCTCCATCAACTTTATTTCTTCATATGTTCAGAGTAGGTATCACCATTATGATCTTTGCAATTTGAAATAGACAAAATAAGAATGTTATTGCTCTGAGAATCAAAATGTATATTAAAATATTAAATTTTGAAGGAACAGAGGCTTGGAAGATACACACACACACACACACACACACACACACACTCCTTTTCAGGGAAGTTTTGACCAAAATTTTTTAAATTAAAGATTCTTTAAGAAACAGATGGCTCTGTCCACAGAGTTTTTTACTGTAATTTTTAAAATATAAGTAAATCGCCGGGCGTGGTGGCTCACGCCTGTAATCCCAGCACTCGGGAGGCAGAGACAGGAGGATTGCTGAGTTCGAGGCTTGCCTGGACTACATAGTGAGCTCAGAGCCAGCCTGAACTACAAAGCGAGACCCTGTCTCAAAAAAAAAAAACAAAACAACAAAAAAAATATAAGTAAATCAATGACACTTTTCAAGTGTGCAGCAGTGACAGTGTAAGGCCCTCACCCCGCCTCTTTCTCAGACGCTGCGCTGTTGTCCAGTCTGGCCCACTCTTCTTATCTGCCAAGCACAGCGACGCCTGTTGAAGAGTTTTCAGCCACTGAGTCAATGGACTTAGGCTCAGTCAAGGGTGTGGGTGGCCATTCTAGTCCGGGGTTAGGAAACCCAAGTCCAAGAGGAGTATGTGGCCTGTTGCCTGCAATGCAGGAGTGGACTAGCGAACTAGGAATGGACATTACAAAGTTCAGACATTGGAAAATTACAAAGTAATATTTTGTGACATGTGACATTATATAAAATTAAAAACATGTCTATAAGGTTTTATTGAAACACAGTCACTGTACTCATTTATATATCATCTGCCAATGCTTTGCACCACAATGGAAAACTGAGTAACTGTAACAAGATTTCTTTTTTTTTTTTTTTTTTGAGACAGGGTCTCGCTTTGTAGTTCAGGCTGGCTCTGCGCTCACTATGTAGCCCAGGCAAACCTCAAACTCAGCAATCCTCCTGTCTCTGCCTCCCGAGTGCTGGCAAGATTTCTTTCTCAAATAACCTAACACATACTCTCCTATGAAGAAATAAATCAATTGTTGATGCCCTCTCAAGGTGACGCAAGGTGACTTCTGTACTTCAACGTGAACCAGCAGATGAGAGCTGCCCTGTCTAAATGGAAGTGTTTATTCTAGTTTGTGATGATGAGAGGTCACTATCCTGTAGTTCCACAAAAGTATTAGAAATTTTACCCTTTATAAAATGTTTTTAAACATTTCTTCTTTTTCTTTTTCCTTCAGTTACTTGGGAATCGAGGGGTCTAAGCTCCCTATATAATTAAGATTTTTTTTTTTTCTCAGCTGAACAGAAATTTAAAAAGCAGTTGAAAAATGACCCCAAACTCTTGGAATGACAAGCCAGGTTTCACTAGGGTCACATAGACTATTTCATTCATTCTGTTATTTATTTATTTATTTATTTATTTATTTATTTATTTATTTATTCATTCATTCATTCATTCATTTATTTATTTACTTACTTACTTACTTACTTACTTATTTATTGGAACTAGCTCGGTAGAAATGTTTGGTGAGGAAAAGTTTTCATCTCTCCTAGAGATACTGGAATATCTCTATGTTTGGAAGTATTTGAAAAGTGTTTTTTTTTTTTTTTCAAAAAAACTGAATGTCAGCTACTGATATTTAATAGGTAGGTGTGAGGAGAGTGAATTGCATAGTAGATGTAAGAGTAATTAATTATCCCTTCAGAAATTTGAGTGGCAACTTCATTGAAAAACATTGTCATGAAAGATGAAAATGAAGAGAAAACAGAACCATTCCATTATCCATGTCTTCAGGACACAATCATAAAGAATTTAGTGTCAGTTTAGCTCAGAAACAACACACAAGTAAAACAGTAACACTCGGGGCTGGGAATTTAGTTCAGTGATGCCATATTTGCCTTGCAAGCAGTCATGAGTTTGATCCCTGGTACTGAAACATAAATAAGTGAATAGAAAAATAATAAATACCTACACAAACCAATAACATTCAACCATATGATATGAGTTTCTAAGGCTTCCAGATGCCCACTTTTTTCTATTGCCATTTGTAAACAAGTTTTATAATGTTTACTATTCTTCTAAGCTTAAAATACTTTGAAAAACACATGTTCTTCTATTAAGCCACATGGTTAAAAAAATTCCAAAATATTATTTCATTTTAATTTGGCACAGATCAAAATATTTTCCAAACTATACCAGAAAGACCATTTGGGTTTTATTTCTTTTAGTATATACTCCTCAAGATAAGCCACATTTCTTCAGGCAATAGTTAGGAGTTTCACAGCTCATAGGATTTAAATCTAGTAGAGATACTGGTAAAGTGTAAGTGGGTTAAGTTGAATTTACACATTATTCAGACCTAGAGCTAACCAATCATTTTCTGGTCTCAGAAGAGGTCAAATATAAACTCTCTTGATCCTCACACGTAAAGATGGATGATAAAAAATCCAGGATTCTCACCAGGCGTGGTGGCTCACGCCTCTAATCCCAGCACTCGGGAGGCAGAGACAGGAGGATTGCTGAGTTCGAGGCTTGCCTGGGCTACATAGTGAGCTCAGGGCCAGCCTGAACTATAAAGCGAGACCCTGTCTCAAAAACAAACAAACAAACAAAAACAACAACAAAAAAATCCAGGATTCTTAAACTGAGTTGATTAAATAAACTCAAAATGGTTTAACTAGAGATGTAAGGTAGGATTTAATTCTCTAATAAGTTCATGGTTACTAACTTGTCCTGTATATGCCTATGATGGGTATTATAGCACAATTTGAAATAATCTCTTTCCAGTTTGTGAAGCTTGTAAAAGCAGGTTTCATTATTCCTGTGGTTAATTTTACCGAAACAGAGCGGCAGTTTTTCAGGGACAGCATATTTGGAGAAAGGCTGACTGAGCGGAAAAGCAAACTCTTGATTCACTTAGCCGTCATGAGCCAGACTGTAAAGGTCATGGGGAATATTCAGGAGCTGGCCCCGCCCCTGAGGAAGACTCTACGCAGCTTCCCGTACAGTCTCTTTCAACATGCATCTGAATTGCATTAATGTCTGAAAGGTATCCAGGAAGTTTGAGAATATTTTATGTGAATTAAAATTCTATTAGGACATTCTCCTCGCTGCTGGTGGGGAGTGGCCCTGTCATCCACCTGTCATAAGAAAGCTCAGTCCCTGCAGATGTGACTGAGAACCTCCAGTCCCAGTCACTCCGGTCTGCTGTTGGGGTCTTGCGGCACCACGTCCATTTATGTGAGAATGTCATTCATAAGTGCTGCACAATCTTGCATCCATTTTCCTGTCTCCCGGATTTGTCATATCTGCCTTTGGAGAACAGCTACACTTTTCATTCTGACTACTTTCCCAAGATAAAATATGTATTTTCATGAGTCATGGAGATTGTAATTTTAATTACTGAGACATATGTTATACACAGGAAATTGGCCTGTACACATCTTGATTTAAGGGATAGACGTTAGAATTTCAGGGCAATATCTGCCATTTTTTTTCCTTTTATTGAGCTTATTGGAAAGTTTTAGACTCATTGTGCAATAGGAGGAATTCGTGTCAAATATTTACACTTCCAATTGCTTCACCAGTAAGACCTGTTTTCCTAATCTTCATTTATAAATGATCACGTGGAGTCTGGTACTAGATATTTAAAAGCCTACTTTTGAAGTAAAAAGCTAGAGCCATCTGCAAACTATTCAGCATCTCTACAGAATGGCTGTCCAGAATTCCGCTAGTGTCTTTTTTTTTTTTTTTTTTTTTTTTTTTTTTTCTTTTGGAACGGCCCTTTTGGCGTTTTTTCTCTCTTGGAATATTTCTGTACTAAAACAACCACAGTTTCAAGAAAAAGGAAAAAAAAAACACGACATAGAATTCTGACTCAATCTCCATATACTGCTTCCATCAAAGGAGCTCTTATGTGTCCATCTCAATGTAAAATAACAAAATAACTTTTAGTAAAGTTTAAAAAAAATTTAAATAAGCATCAAATAGTTACGTTTTAATGAAAGCATCCATTCTGAAACTTGAGGGAGAATCAACTCCATGGGACCTGACCAATCCTGCATAAAATTCTGTTTTCAGCCTGAAAGATACCTGTGGAGTCTCATCGTGTTCTTGCAATAAACAATCCCCCCAAAATAAATGAATCAAGACATGTCTATACAGCTCTTCTGCCACTATGACTTGTGGGGCTCTATATAAACTCACACATTATTTTTTTAGTTCCAATTGAAATGCTACAGTGTAATATCTGAGTATGTGACACACAGCCTTCAGAAATAAGCCATATTATTTCCTATTGTTATGTATGACTAAAGTATAACTGAACTTAAAAACATATTTTCTGAGAGAACATTTGCTTGCTTTTCTGTTGACTGACTCATTATCTTTCAAGTATTAAGTGATCAAAAGAGGCAAAGATTTAAATTATACAGTTTTCTAAAGTAGGGCTATGGATTATATACATGTTGAATATATAGGATGGGCTATATGATTTAAGTTCTGAACTTTTTGTCAGAAATAATAAGTTAATGTTACTATTATAAAAGTCCATGTGGCTGAATAAAAAATATAATTTTATCCATACAAAACAAAATCAAATATTTATTAATGACTAAATATATATACTAAAATAATTGAGGTCAGTGACCATAAAACAAAGAAGTGATTTATAAAGAGCTAGCAAGAGTAAACATATTAAGGGACAAAAATCCAGGTTAAATTTATAACCTTAGTACCAACTCTTACCTTCTGTAACTTGAGATTTGAGGTATCTACTTCAGAAAATAAGATGAGCAATTAAAATAAATTTTACAAGATATTATAACCTATTATCTCCACTCTGAAGTTATAGTTGTAGCACTGATTATTTTGTAGCAAAGAAAAGAAAATCAAACAAATGACTCTTGTAGTAAAGAGCTCCTGAGACTATCTTACTGTCTCTTGCTCAGGGCAAACTACGTTTTTTCCAACAGAAGCAGAACATTTTCCTTTCATGAAAATGAACATTAAACAACAAAGACACATATGGAAGATTAAAATTGCTACCTCATGTGATTTTTCCTTCTGTGTTTAAGTTATATTGTTAATACAATTTATTACCTTCCTAATTTTCAGTTTTGTATTTTCCCTGTGACCAAATACCTAAGAATAACTACAATTCAATTCTTGGTACCAAGTAATAACAACAGGAAAATAAATGTTTATTTTGGCTCATGGTTTTGAGGTCTTAGTCCATGGTAGCCTGATTCGATTACTTTAAGCCTAGAAACAATAAGGCAGAAATACATGGAGGAGAAAAGTTATATATTTTATGATGATGGACAAGAAGCAGAAAGAGAAAAAAACAGAGAGGAAGGAGCCTGGGATCAGATTCAGTCCCCAAGGTCACAGTCCCATGATCTCCTCTCTTCAAATAAACCACATCTCTTGTTCCTTCCTTCCACGATAATGCCCTCAAACCATGATCTCATCAGTAGATTATTCCACAGATGAAGTTTGAGCCTATGATCAAATCTCTTTCCAAAAGCCCTTCAGCAACCAAGTTTTCAACACAATGAGCCTTTGTGGGACCATTTGGATCCCAACCATTATAGTATACTACAAAAACTAAACTGAGAGGAATGACACCAAGATATAGTTTTAATCATTTCTGTTAGTTATAAAATAAGAGCAGGATTGAAGGGGTGTGTGTATGTCTGATAAAGAATTCTCAACAGTACAAACAAGCTATAACTAATGCAAACAGAAGGGGAGAAGAAAGCTCCAAACCCCAACAAGTACCACAAACCTGAGGAGCGGAGGTCAGACTGTGTTCCCCAAGGACATGAACCAGAGTGAAAAGAACAGGAAAAATGTGATGTCTATGTTTTTTTCTCTTCTACTTTTATCATGTAAACTCTTGGACTTCTCTTAGAATTTGAGATTACAGTATGTTGAAAATATGTTATGAAGGAAAGATTGTAACAGATTTCATTCACATGCCATAGGGATTTAGTGTAATAATGCAAAGCCTGAATTTGTTAGTCTATTCTGCTTCTAACATATTTATATATTTGATCCCCATTCTTGTAAAAATTAGGTTTTCTGCTATATATATTCATGTCTTGGTATCCATTGGTTCCAGGAACCTTGTGTGTACCACTCTCGGTGGATGCTCAAATACTCTACAAAAATGGTCTCACTACAAAACCCATGCAGCCTGCATAAGTGTTACAATGTACTTTAACTCATCTTTGGATTATTCATAATACTGCTGCAATATGAATATTATGTTAGTAGCTTTTATACTGCATTGCTTAGGAGATAATTACAGAAAACTTGTATAAGTTATGTATACACAAATTTTTTGAAAATATTTTTCATCTGCATATGACAAAACCACTGACATGAAAGCAAGCAGCAGATGTGAAAAGCTGACATGAATCAATATAAAGATCAGAATTTTATCTCCTTCTTCTGTATCCCACTGTACAATATTCAGATGTTATCGTAGGCATGCTAGTCCCTTGCTTTAGAGAAAAGTTACTTTCCCAAACATCTAAATTAATCTGATGATTTTGGGGAAGTGAAAGGTAGTAATTTTCTCTAAAACTAAGCATCTTTTCAAAATGGGAATGTTGTTTGAAGGATTTTATATATTCTGATGGAAATGATATTCTTGGTAGTGATAATATTGAATATCATATTTCTTATACCACCAACAGGAGTTTTTTGGTTGGTATAATTGAACAAACATTGTCTTTGTTTCCTTTTTATGGGGCATGAAGTTGTAGAGAGGGCAGGGGAATGAAAAAATGAATCAAGAAATTTCATGTACTGGTGCAAACCCTCAATGTTGAATATGCTCATAATGTATATACAAAATGTACCAATAAAATCATTTTTAAAAGAAGAAAGATATAAACATTGAATAATGAGTTTGCCTTTGTCTGTTGGACTATTTTGCACAGCACAAGCATGATGGAATGAGGAGCCTGGATGTTTTATTATATCATGGATTATTATGATGAGAGAGACAAGTGAAGAAGTTTCATTAGGTGAGTTTCTGTCAGATTGGAATAAAGACAAGATAAAATATGTTTATATGAATGGAAGATGTCTAGAGAAAAGATTTTCCATTAAGTAAGTTCCAAATAAGGTTGAACTGCCTGTATGCTCTTAAAACTGTCTTGCTCACCCACTGGCTGGCACGAATCCTGAGACTTTAGCCTTGACATAAAATCCAAGCAGAACTCAGAGTTACCAGCCAATTTGCAGCAGTACCAAGTACTCTCCTCAAAGGAGATTTGAGTTGGAGTTCCGCATGTCAGAGAGTGAAACTCTAAGAAGTAGGCTCTTGAACCATAATCTCATCTCTGCTTGACTCAGCCAAAATCTCAATTCACTGCTCCCTCAACCATTACTCATCCTAAATTGTCCTCATCTTCGTTTCTTGCTTTAAACTACCTACATTGTGGCACTTTGTTGCATCTGATCATGGAAATTCCTAGGGACCTCCCAAACACATGACTCCAAAGGGGCCCTGAAATATCTTATTCCCTTGAGTTTCTTCTGTATCTTAGTTATCTTAGTAGGTTAAAATAATGGCATAGGAAGCACAGTATGACCAATGTATTTTTTTCTTCTTCTGTCTTTACTTCTTGGAAAACAAAGGCTCAATGTTGGTATAAAGTATAAATATCTACAAGTGAAACTAAGCATCAAATTGTGTTAATCACGTCTAGATAAGATCAATATAAATGTCCAGCTATGGAATAAAACTTGCAATAAACTGCAACTTTTCATTAACTATTTTAGGCATATTTCTCCTAGTTTAAAATGACCATACGTTTCCATTGTTCACTATTATTTCATTTACACATTTCTCATAGTTGAGTCATCCTGTCATCAGTGAACATCTATGTGGAAACAGTCTTCCAGGGAAAACAAAAGTTTTAATGTTTGGCTTCTCATCTAGGGAAGGGACAGAGTCTGTTGACTAGGAAAGTGACAGAAAAGATTTTCATTCATCTCTAAACAGTGGGAAAGTGAGTTATCTTACCCAACCACAAGTTCTTCTTTATAATGCTTCTAGAATCAATGGTCTCATTAGGTTTGAGACAGAATTAGGGAGCCAGAGGAACGATTTGAGTTGTAGTATAAAATACAACAAAATGAGTAAAAAAAATGATGTGAGAGAAAAGCCAGCAAATTTAGAAGTACAATGAGAAATGCATAACAAATTAAAGTGATCTTCAAGGAGTAAAACCCTGAAATTTCTTCAAAGCTGAGGCAAATATCTGAACAACAAAGGTCCCAATATTGAGGCTCATGTTCTAAAAGGTAATTTTGTAAGTGAGTTTATCATTATGAAAAGTATTCCTTTTTTGAGAAATGTTTACAGCCAACTTTCTTTTTGAGAAGTGTTTACAACCTCCGTAATGACTCTTACTTAAAAATGAAATAGCAGGGCCGGAGGGTTAGCTCACTGGTTCCGGTGCCTGCCTTGCAAGCACAAGGTCCTGAGTTCGATCCCTGGTAACCACATACAATGCTGGGCGTGGAGACTCACGCCCACCAGCAATCAATACCACATACCACAGTACCGGGTGTGGTGGCTCACGCCTCTCATCCCAGCACTCAGGAGGCAGAGACAGGAGGATTGCTGAGTTCGAGGCTTGCCTGGGCTACATAGTGAGCTCAGGGCCAGCCTGAACTACAAAGCGAGACCCTGTCTCAAAAAAAAAAAAAAAAATAGCAGATAGTTTCAATTTCTTTTATTAAGAGAGAAGAAAGGGAAATTAAATAGGGAATGAAGGCTTCAGATCTTTGAAAAATGGGTTTTGGAAATAAATAGCTAACTAACCTACTTTTCTATTTGTATCTTTATTTCTATTTTCCCATCCATATCTTAAAATTTAGCACCATTTCTAAACTGATGTTTTCATCTAATGCTAGAAATACCTATGTAATCAATTATCATAATTATACTGCTTTACACAATTTTTTGGATAATGAATATTAAACATACTTATGATTTAAAACTAAACCATCTGTCCACAATGTCTTGTGATCATAGATGCAGTTTTCTGGCAAATGCCTGGGTCATACCTGTTCTCTGACTTCATCAACTGTGATATTATTGACAGGGAAATGGAAAAAGAAGGTGAAGCCTCATTGAAGCGAGTTGATCATAGGGCTCTGACCTTACACACTAAATCTGGTACCAGCTCCTTCACCCCTATGTTTTCCTTTTCTTACATGAAGTGAACCGCTCTTGTCCACTACACTTTAATGCCATGATGTGTCTTCTACTTTCAGGCCCCAAAACCAACGGAGTTGGTTAACCATGGGTTGTAGCCTCTGAAACCATGATCTGAAATAAAAGCTTTCCTCCTGGAAATTGTTGATATCACATACTTTTCCACAGTGATGCACAGTTGACTAAACATTAAATAGTTCACTAAATATCTCATCATCAACTTATGCTTGTTTAATTAAATAAAGATTGGACAATAAAATACTGTAGCAAGTCTATCTCGGAAGCATTGCAATGTAGCACAGGATAAATCCCCCTTTTCTCATCATTTCTTGGGCTCAAGAATTCATGTATAGCATGTGGAGGGAAAAGTTTTTCAATCCACCTTCTTTCTACCTATTAGAATTATATTCATGTAATAACAAGGGTTTTAATATTGCAGAATTCTAGGCCATAGGAAATGCACAGGAGCGTATACAGGGAAGTTATATTTGCAGAGAGGCTTTAAATGTGTAAAATTTTGACTGCTATTTGTAAAAATTTTGACTGATTTAAAGATAATTCCTAAAATATTATTATGAATGATGTCAAATTAGAAGCATGCTATCATCAAAGGGTAAAGTAAATGTAGTTATTAGCCAAGAAAAAATAAGATATACTGTTTTTTAAGCTCCTTTTTCTCCTTTATTGAGTTCATTGGTAGGTTTTATATATACATTATGATCACATTTAGCAATTATACAGTTTATACCTGTACATGATATATCTTTATTCTAAGTTTTCCTATTCCTCTCCCCACCCTGAATCCTCCACCCCTATATACATAAGCTTTGCTTCCATTGTTTTAGTTTTGAACATCAAGTTTTTGTTTCCCTTCCTTACATTTTGCTATACTCATTCCCATTTTCTCTTTGAAAATTTCTTCCTATTTCACAATATCTAGCTCACCTTCTGAAAGACATTTGCATCTTCAGTTTCTCATACTACAGAAATGATACACAATTTACTGGCTTATTTCATGAGTACAGGTACATGCATTGGATATAAAACATGGCTGCCTTGAGACGCTAACATTTCATGATACTATAGATCATGCTAATCATAGCTATATATTTTAATGTTTGCTGTCCTTTGGTTGCGTTTTTGTCCCAATTATTTTCTCAACAAACAGTGAAACACTGCGGAGAAAATATACTGAGAAAAAATATTAGCTCCTTCCCAAACAGCTAAATTTCTTACTTATTCTTATCTTTTATCCATTTTCTTTTAAAAATTACCACTGTCTAAAGTTCTATGTTACTTATTTTTCTTAATATGTCTTCTCCTTGATTATAGGTTTTTTAATATGTAGATGTCCCTATTTTTCAATGCCGAAAGGAAAGCCTGAAACAGAGTCCAAAATAAACAGTAATGGAGAAAATTATAATTTTCAGTACTAGAAAATTATGTAGATTGAATCTGTACATGAACAAGATAGTAAGAAGTTTAGTGCTTTCAAAATGCACACTGACAATTTATTAATATTCAGATCATCATGTTTATTAAAGATGTGATAGATCATATTTAAAATTGTGCTACTCAGTCTAATAGTTATATAAAATCAAAAATTATGTTTTAAGGCTTAGAGAGGCCACCAATGATTTTCTTATTGATTTAATGCAAAACTATGGATGGTGAGTAAATTTGAAGCCTGATCTTATTTGCATTCTGCAAGGGTGAGGCTGTTTATTTGAATATATAAAAAGCAGAAAGCATTCTGAAATGATAAAAAACGTGCTTATGAAAATTATGTGATAGCATATCATATTTTTAAAGTGATACAGTCATTTCCTTGGTGGGAAAGTGCCATTTCAAAATAGGTTTCAAGAGAAAAAGCTGTAACAAAGCAGAAAGATGGGAGGGTAAGTCATAATTTTTCATCCTGTAAATATAAAAGTGACTTTAAATTAAAACTTTGGCTTATCATTCAGAAGATCCAGTTGTCTCTAAAAGACTTTAGCAAAAGAAATTTCAACTTAGAATTTGATTCATGCAAAATATTGCAATATAGCATGTTTATGTGAGCATACAGTTATGTGAATAAGAAGTAAACAACTATTTTTTCATTGTTTATCACACACCTACAGTGAATATGAAAGACAAATTTTTAAAGAACAACCACTGTTAACTTCTATATTTTTTCACTGAGTAATTGACCATTGAGTATGTTCAGAGAAAAAAGCACACAATAGTGAAAATACAAGAAATGAGAATCAACATGTATCATGCATAGGGACCAATTCTGCATGATGAATGTGATCACTGTGTATACTTAAAATGTACCCATAAACATAATCAAATAAATATAAAAATAAAACAAATGGATTTGTGTTCCATGTTAATATGTACTTGGCACACAAATGAAAAAGCCAATTTTATGAAAAGTAAATGTAATTAATGTAAAAGTAATGTTAATCTGCAAATTGGCATCTGCTCACCTGGGTTAAATATTATTTCCAATTTTGAAAATTGGGTAGTATTGTCAAGGTACTAATTATTCTTGGGACTCAAATTTTACACTTAAAATGCTAGGTACCTATGACAGTTTTAACTTTATATTTTATATGTACACATAACATGCAATTAAAATCAAAAGCTGAAAGGATGGTGAGGCAAATTATCATGTTATATCTCCTACATTTAGCATTGTGTGTCAAGTTCACTGAGTACTAGTACCATGATAAATATCCTATACCTGCTCTTTTCTTTAAAAAATAGCTTGTAATTAAGTAAAATAAATAAGAAGATGAATACGTAAGAAAACTGAAATAAGTATAAGTGAAAAGATGGACACCAATCCTAAATCAGAAAATAATAAAATATTAAGAAACTACTTTTTCTCTTTGAAATAACATGTATTGTAAATACTATGTGACCAGGGTCGAGTTCTTCCTGTCTTTTCTTGCTTGTCCTTTTGCAAATGGTAACTTAGGTGTCATCTACTTTGAGGAGTACTCACCTCTGCAAAACCCACAAATTATACTCCTCTTTTATTTTTATTATCTTTATTTTCAGTTCTCCGTTTCTTAGTATTTATTGATTAGATTATATCTTTGCAAGAAAAGACTTTAAAGATTGCATTGCTATGTATTATTTGTAGTTTCTTGCATTCTAACTCAACTTGTTGCATTGAAGAGCTACATATAGGAACATTTCATGGGGATGGTGGCTCATGTCTAAAATCCCAGCACTCGGAAGGCAGAGGCAGGAGGACTGCTGAGTTCGAAGCTTGCCTGAGCTACATAGTGAGCTCAGGGCCAGCCTGAACTACAAAGAAAGACCCTGTCTCAAAAAAAAAAAAAAAAAAAAAAAAAACAGGAACATTTCACAGTCATTGAAATTGTGTACCAACCTGAATAGATACTATACTGGTTCAATGAGAAAAAATATAAATATGAATTATGATCCATTTGCTTTTCCAAACAGGTACTAAAGTTCAGAAAAACATTGCACTGTCTTTTGTATTCTGAGGCTAAAGAGAAGATTAAAAATATTTTAACTACTTATTGAAATTTTGAATTTTAATTAAATTTGCAACTCTCAACTTGTATGTATTAATTTGCACACTGATTACAGAAATGTTTATGCAAGCAAAACAATATATATGTGCTTATAGCACTTAAACGTTTTTGTTGACTAATGTGTGTAATTAAGGAAATTTTCAGTATTTTAATCTATAAAGTATCAAAGTCAATCCTTCACATAAATATTTGTGTTTCTTATTTATTTAACGGTGTGAAATTTTATTAAAGGTGACAAAATAAACTGTTCTGCAGAGTGAATTTGGGGCAAGTAAAAATAAGAAAGTTCTTCACCCTACAGTGTGAATGTGAGCCACCGCCCAGGAGTGAACAGTGAAGCAAAACTAAATCTGAAGTGTATTTCTTGTATCACTCACTCCTCAGGCTGATGATGGGTAAAAACACATAACAACTTTCACGTGAAATCCTCACGCAGGGCTTTGGAGACTGTTCTACACACATGTACGGGGTTTGCATAATATTGGTCACATTAAGTTCTCCAACCATCTCTGCCAGACTCTAATCTCCTGTCTCATCTCCTCTTGACAGACACACTCACATAATTCCTTGGGGGTGTCCGCGTTCTACAGCTTTTCTTCCTGAGAGAAGCTCTAGACTCTGCCAGACGGGGGTTATGTGCTCTCCAACTAGCAAGAGAGGTTGTGGCTCAATGGGTCTTTTTTAGTGGTAAAGCTTCTCATGTATTTGCATTAAAAACCTGCAAAGTTCAAATATACTTTTGATATATTGTTATGCATTTTAAAGAAAAGGAATATACTATTGTAATAATCTAAATTGTACAATTCTAAACCTGTCAGAAGTTTTTGGATTCCTTTATTTTTGTTCAGAAGATTGGAATTATTTACAGCTAGTTTCATTAGTATGATTAATCATTTCATTACTTTCATGATTTTGATTATATTATCATTACCTATTTTAATACCACATCTGATTACTGCAAAGTCCATTATTTATACATAATTTTAAAACTTATAGTATGTCCTTAAGGTATGTCCATTTGATACCTTAAGAACATACTCATAAGTGAAATTAATAGGTCAGAGATGTGAAAATGTATCTTTTCTCTGGTATGAGAAACTGAAGTTGCAAATGTGTTCTAGAATGCATGATTGATATTGTGAAATAGTAAATATTCAAAGGGAAATGGGCTTAGGGGTAAGTAATAAGGGCAAGAAAAATATTGAACATAAACAAGAATAAACCAAGCTTGTATATATAGGGGTTGGGGATGGTAGGGTGGCTAGGAGAAAGGGAAAATGAGAATTAAGTCATGTGATATACTGCTACAAATTCTCAAAGTGTTGTGTAATTGTGCTGTGTATATATATAATGTACAAATAAATTAAATTAAAAATTATTTTGGGTATATTCCTAGCAGGGGGATAGCAGGGTCAAATTGAATCCCTAGTCCTAGTTTTCTAAGACATCTCCACACAGAATTTTAAAAAATCACATTGGAAAGACAGATGTACACCCTTGTTCACAGCAGCTCAGTTCGTGATAGCTCAATCTTGGAAACGACACAAATGCCCATCAACTGGAGAGTGGATAAAAAAGATGTGTTTTTTTTTTTCATAAAATGGAGTATTATTCTTCCATAAAGAATGACAAGATTGATTCATTTATGTGCAAATGGATACACCTGGAGGACACAATAATAAGTGAAATAAATAGATCACAGATAGTCAAATACCGGATCTTCTCTTTTATATGAGCACCTGTAGATGCAAATGAACTCTAGAAAGTATGACAGTTTTTGTAGAATGGGAAATTTCCAAAGGAAATTTGGTTTGGGAATGTAATGAGGGGAAAGAATAAATATGATTCTGAAAGAAAATAAAAGAGCATGTGTATAGGGGGTGGGGAGGTGTGGGTGGGTGGGGATATGGGTGAAAATGAGAATTGGGTTGTGTCATATATTGGTACAAATTCCCTAATGTTATGTGTGATAGTGAGATGTATATAAACTGTATCAATAAAGAATTCAATTTAAAAAATAAAACTAAAGCACTGTTTTGTCACTGCTTATTGGTATAGAAATGTACTAGAGCATGTATGGAATTGTGCATTTATCCCTGATATAGAAATATATTAATATGTCACTTGTGGTGATGCTAAAATGATTTTAAAAAAAGAAAATGTCATACATTCATACTTATTTTTTAGTTTGCCAAGGTTATGTTCATTGCAAAATGCCATAGGATATTCACTAATGAGTATTACTGAGATTTTTTCATATGCTCCTTTAAAATACATTGTCTAGGGCTGGAGGATTAGCTCAGTGGTTCCGGCGCCTGCCTGGCAAGCGCAAGGTCCTGAGTTCGATCCCGATGACCACATACAATGCTGGGCGTGGTGACTCACGCCCACCAGCAATCAATACCACATACCACAGTGCTGGATGTGGTAGCTCACGCGGGAGGCAGTAGCAAGAGGATTACTAAGTTCAAGGCTTGTCTGGGCTACACAGTGAGCTCAGGGCCAGCCTGAACTACAAAGCGAGACCCTGTCTCAAAAAAAAAAAAATTTGATACCTCAGCTTTAATGGAGAGGCAATATATCATTGTTTTTTTTTTTTCCTTTGTTTTGTTATTTTTTCTTAGAGGGAGAAGTAACTAAATTTCTGAAGATGGTTTTGAAAAGTAGCAAATCTCATTTACTTTTTTAAAATTTAAAATAGCCTGCCTTGTGCATCTGGCAGCTTCTCTCCCACAGTGCGTAACTCGGTGATCCTGCCCCTGCAGACTCCCTGGGTGTGTTGGAAGTAGAAGGGAAATTATTCTTCCACTCCCCACTGAACGTCTATAATAGACATAGAATTATGGGGCTGCAATATGCAAATAATTTTCCTCTTTTGACAAAACCCCTAAGAAGGACTACAATAGTATTAAAACCTTTCCCAGGGAGTCTGTACAGCTATTAATAGAGGAGGCTCTTTTGAAAGTTTTCAGTAGCCCCTTTTCCTTTCCAGTTCTCTCACCTGTAACCCCAATCTCACCCCTGAACTATCTGTTCCTCCTAGAAACGTCCCCAACCTTCTCGCAGAGCAGCACAGAGGCTGTCCCTCATGCACAGTGTCTCTCTCTCCCTCTCTCTGCGTCTCTGTCTCTGTCTCTCTCTCTTTCCCCCATTCAGAGTTATTGAATAGAAGCAACGGAGACTCAAGCCCAAAGGGCAAAACAAAAGGACTTCATTACACAGTACAAACACTATCCTGTTCTGTGTTCCACAGTTATGCTTTTAAAGAATACATAACTTGAAGTTACTCCAGTTATAAAGTTGAGGGCTATGTTTATTCTGTCCAAATGAAGAAGCTGATCCTTTTTTGTGGGATTTTAGTAAATGTCTACACGTCTATTTGGGCTGAAGGGTAGTGGAAAAGACCACATTTCTTCCTTAGTAGTTTTCCTCAAAATGTGCATCTATACATAAAAATAGTATTTTTAAATCGACCTTGGAATATGGTCTTTACCTATTTTGTAATTACAAAATTACTCTGTAATAAGCAGCAATACTTATTACTCTGTAAGAAGCAGCAAAATTACTCTAATAAGCAGCAATTCTGTCATAAAGTGTTGCTGACATATTTCTAGCGGTGCTGTCCACCTTGTGAAAAATTGTATAGAAACTCCACAGATAATGTGGATTCAGGAAAAATGCATTTTAATTTTTTTTTTTTTTTGAGACAGGGTCTTGCTTTTTAGTTCAGGCTGGCCCGAGCTCACTATGTAGCCCAGGCAAGCCTAGAACTCAGCTATCCTCCTGCCTCTGCCTCCCGAGTGCTGGGATTACAGGCGTGAGCCACCACGCCCGGCACTGTGGTATATGGTATTGATGGCTGGTGGGCGTGAGTCTCCATGCCTAGCATTGTATGTGGTTACCGGGGATCGAACTCAGGACCTCACACTTGCGAGGCTGGTGCCGGAACCACTGAGCTAACCCTCCGGCCCTGTGAAGCAGTTCTTGAAGTCATGGTACTTTTCAATTAAACCCCTATAAATACTTTTTTATCTTCAGACACTAAGACATGGACATTCTACTTGGCTCATTCTAAGAGAAATCCTGTAAACAGCACTGTCAGGACTGATATATGCATAAGGGTTAGAAAAGATAATTGACTCAAATTTATAGGAAAAGCAAAAGTGTTCATTGAAATTTAGGCCTCTTTGGGTACTGTATCTGAGATATTCAGTCTGTAGAGAAGCACATGCAAAAATTCTCAAATCTTGGATTTTATCATAAAAGAGGAGGCACAACTGAACAATAATTAAATTGTGATAAAATATCGAGAATTCATCTAATTCATCCACTAGTAATATTTAGGAAAGTACTAAAACTTAGGAAGTTAAAGAGTGATAAATTTAACTTACTGCATAAATTCGACTTATTAACTTGCTATCATTTTGAATTCCTCATGTTTTGTGTTTTTTTTTTCACTTTCGAAGTCAATTAAACACATCTATTATTGTTTATTACATCCTCACTGCAATGGATTGTTCTCTGGTTAATAAACTCTCCAAATAAACATTTATTCCCTAATTCTACCATTGTCTGTTATTCAATAACTGTGTTGGAATCACTGTGATAGATAGAAAGTTATACAAAGTAAATATTATAAATAATAACATTGATAGAGATATGCACAGGCTGACTCAGGATAGTTAAGACACTATGCTTTATCCAGTAGGGATATTATATTAAGTCAGAAAATTAAAACATTTACAACATCATTTCATGCTGGTTTTATTACCTTGATTACAATTTTAAAAAGAAGTCATTATTTTCTATAGCTAAAATCATAAACCCCCAAAATTCTCAAAGTATATGAGCCAGGTAATTTTTTTTTAATTCAAGAAACAAATAAACATGAAATTCATTCTAAATGCATTGTACTTTTTGCATTTAGATGACCAAACTTTGTATTGTAGTTTTGACTTTAGAATTACTCATAAGTTTTCATCCTTACAATCAAGTTGTTTGTTACTTCACTTCAAATTGGTTGTTGGAAATGAAATCCTCTGCTGAAAGCCTATTTATTACTCATGGACTCCTGGATTTATGGAGTAAGCAAAGGATAGGCATCAGTAACACTGTCATTACACTTTCTGTATGGACCTTGAAATCACAGTTTGTTGATTAAATTGTGAAGACTTAAAATATCAGAAAGACAATATGATGGAATGAGAACTCAGGAGGACAGACCACAAATTAGGATATATGTAGTTTATTGTGGTGTGTAATTGAGGGGATTTGTTCAGTGATAAGTGACAAGTTTGCTAAAAGAAGAGCTGGTAAACTATAAAGATGCACTTAATACAGCAAAGCACAGCAGAATGATGTCCAAAACAAGCCATTTCCTATATTTATTCAGTTGACTGTTTTACAGTAAAGGAACTGCCATTTAAATTTGTGATTTGCATTTCATAAAATTTCACTCTTCATAATCACTCTGCAGATTTTATGTTCCTGAGTAAATATAGGACCTGTTTTTAAATGTTTCTCTAATGAAATAAGGATATGTAAGCTCTTATGGATCTTTTTAATAGGAATAACGTGCTATTCTAAAATGAAATTTGGGTTTTTTTTAATGAAAGAGTTTAGAATTAAATGGGAAATTTAAACTTGGCATGCTCATTGATCAGATCTATGTCGCCTCAACGCCGGACTTGATGGCTCAAGCCTGTCATCCTACCACTCAGGAGGTAGATGCATGAGGATTGCTGAGTTTGAGGCTTGCCTCGGCTACACAGTGAGCTCAGAGCCAGCCTGAACTACAAAGCGAGACCCTGTCGCAAAAAAAGGGGGGGACTATGTCCCCTCTATAATTACCAATACTGTTGGCATTACAACTGAGAAAACAAGTAAAATAAATATTCCAAGTGCCATGTGCCATGAGTCTACTCTGGTGAGCTAACCTGGTAAATGGTCTCTGAATCCTGTACCCACAACTTTGTTTAAACTTTTCCTGTGAAAACCTGCTTTTTCAGTAGGTGATGTTGATGTAGTTGGAAAAAGTGAACCTTTCTGGAACTCTTTCCCTGTGCCGCGGTTCCTGCCTGGCGAAATGAACGGCTTTCCTCAACCTGTCTTCACGCCTCGGGCCGGACGACCAGGCTGCATCTTCTGAGTCTGCAGGGTGATAATTTCATGTACTTTGTTTCAGCACCGATATTAGATGAATGTCTTCGCTGAGTTAATCTTTAAGACTTGATAAGATTTTTGAATGCAGAATTAAAACCAAATTCTTCTAAATATTTTTCTGCCCAAATTTAATTGCAAGATAAGATTACTTTAGGTTGTGGCATGAATGTCCTTCCGCACTGTACGTCTCACGCTGTTGGATTCTATAGGAGCTAATCTATGCCGGGGAAGACAATGTCCCCAATGTTGAAGACACAAAGTGTAAGTGATTGATTTTTATATGTATATTTATCTATTATGTATGCCATACTTCAGCAAAAAGATTTAAACATAAGAAGAATATGCAAGCTATTAAAATGATACACTGTATTAAATGCCACTTAGAAGATAACTTTAGAATGGAACTTCATGAAAGTCATCACTGATGATACGTCATTTAACTGAAACTGGACAAATAGCTCACAGTTTGGCTTGCTTGGGTCAGCCACATAGGAAGAGGAGGACTTATCTTGGATTGCATATAAAATATATGCTATAGTTAATGCATGTAACAGCTATTTTTCTTTTTTTGTGTAATAGAAAAGAAGTGCAACATAAATATGAAAGTAGTGGGCATCCAGTTTTGTTTTAGTGGAAAGAATGGATCCAGGTCTTGTTTGCTAGAGGTGGTGGCTCCAGTTTAATAGAGCACTAAGTACACTTGTGTCTGCTTGATAACACTACAGGCCTGCTTTCCTGGGCACGCGCATGTGTAGGGAAGCTGAAACACTCTTAGGAGTAATCGTTGCTGTCACACGCATGTGCCAACGTGTCCAGGCGGATGTAACCAGGGATATACGCAGGTTTCAGTCACACTGGCCGCACGCAGCGGGCAGAGGCAGCATCGCCATGGGTACTCCTTACGCTGTATTCCACCGCGGTCTGCAGAGGCCAACCTCAAACCCCAGGCAATCAAGTCAGGAAAAACGTTGCTAAAATTCACATGATTGGGCCAGGGATTTAGCTCAGTGGTTCCATTGTCTGCTTTGCAAGAGCAAGGTCCCGAGTTCGATCCCCAGCACCACACACCACAATGTGGGTGTGGGGTTTGGTGACTCATGACAGTCATCCCAGCACTCAGGAGGCAGAGGCAGGAGGATTCTGTGACTTAGAGGCTTGACTGGGCTACATAGTGAGTTCAAGGCCAGCCTGAACTACAAAGCGAGACCCTGTCTCAAAAAATAATAACTAACTAAATGTCAAAAGTAGCGAGGCCACATCGGACTCGTAGAGCGGAGGCGCCGCTTGGGGAGAACACCAAGAGCAGGGACAGAGAGACTTGCTTGTGCAAAGTTCCCCGCTGAGAAGCAGGTCCGAAGGGCTGGGGAGCCAGAGCGGCAGCGGCAGCTTCCTTCTCGGACGCCCCTGGGCCCCTCTTCTCCTGTGAGACTCAAAGCAGCGTCAAAAGCTTATCCACGCTCTCCGGAGAGCGTGCGGCCCGCACACCAAGGGCCTCCTGCTGGCTGCCGCCCGGCCCGGAGCCGCCGCGGAGGAAAGCGGAGGCCGCGTGGAGGGGACGCGCGGGGGGAGGGGAGGGGAGGCCGCTGCGCCCCGTCGCCCCCGCCGCCCCCGCCCGGCCCCGGGGTTTCTCCCCGAGGGGGCCGTGCCCGGGGCTGCTCGCCGCTCCGCTCCCGCTGCGCCCCGCCCTGGCTCTGCCCCGACCTCCCGGCCTGGCGGTCCCGCCCCGTCCCTCCCTCCGCCCTCAGGCCCTCCCTCCCGAGCTAGGGTGCACAGAGCGGCCAGGGTCACGGAAAGCCGAGCAGGCCTCGGGCGGCGTCCCAGCTCCTCCGGCCGGTGCTTCCTCTCTGCTCCGGGTTTCTGCCAAGGCCCCGCCTGCCCCTGCGTGGCGTGTTCTGGGTCGAGGCAGCCAGAGCTTCGACCTTGACCAGCAGGCCTCGCCCGATGCCCTGGGACGCATGTCAACGCCCCGGGAGTGAGTGGACAGGCCGGCTCCTCCCGAAGGGCAGAAGAGCCTGGTCCCAGGGACCAGGAGCCTGGATGACCCTCACTCCGTTGAGGTGGTCCCCTGACCCCCCGCCTGTGTATAGATTATGAATATATGAAGGAGAAAGGGGCGGTTGGGGAGGCCTGGTGGGGTGCAGCTTCATTTCCGCTCTTTTTCCCGCCCTGGCTCCTTAGGCCGGGGACGTCTGTTGAAGAAGAGTAGTACAATATATATATATATATATATATATATATATATATATATATATATATATATATATATATATATATTTTTTTTTTTTTATATGTCTACATGATTCATCACCTACCTAGTTTAGTGTTTTTGTCTTCTATCTACATCTCTTTTGTTCAAGCCTGGAGGATGAAAATGGTAGGAAATACAAGTGGCAATGAATAGGAAATGGGTCCTGGGCAGCTCTGTGATGCATGACTTTGTCGTATCCTCGATGTTATTAGAAACCACGATGTGTTTGAAGTAAAGCAACTGGGGCATTGATACGGTCCAGTTCGCAGGTCCGCGGACTAGTGCGCCTGCGCCGGAGCTCGCCGCTGAGGACCACAGGGGACAAGCGTCGCAGCTGTCTGGACAAGGAACGGCGCGGCGCACCTGGGACACCGCCTAGGAAGCCCATGTAAAGGAGCTCACCGGAACGATTATTCACATAAATGCCACCAACAACCTCGCCTTCCCCGCACTCGAGGACATTTGGGACATTGTCTGGTTGAGATTTTAATGGGTTGGTCACAAGAGAGTGTGTGGGTCAAAGGTCTAATTTTGGGATCCTCTTATGTTCTTGTGGTCATTGTAATAGTCCTGACTTGCGCTGTATATTAACTTGACAAAAAGGCTCGTTGGTGGTAGATTCAAACTTACAAATATTAGGTTGGCAGAACCGATATGACACTACCAGGAGAGAGATGATAGCCAGGTAGAATTGTGGTTAAGTAAAGTACAACGGGTCTACACCTCCTAAGCCATAGGGGATGTACATGGACAGGGCAAAACCCAAAGACGGATTAGTGCACCAGGGCACCCGGTAATATGTCCTTTTTGACGCTGGTACCAAAATGCGTGTGTTCCCGGTAAAAGCTCCTGGATCACGTCTGGTGGTTTGCGTTCAACTGATCCATGATAGCCCAGTCTGTACTAGTCTCCACTGGTCGCTCACATCCTCCTTCCCTGTAACTGGGCCAGAAGGCTGCTCAGTCACTGACAGGTAAGATTTCTCCAGAGAGGAACAACCTAAGCCAGATGCAGCCACAGCCCGAGAGTCCTAAATGAGACTGGTTAGCCAATGACGGACGGGTAAGATTCCTGTTGCGGGAACAACCTAAGACAGGCACAGTCACCCCCGGGTCTTTTTAAAATCAAAAGGAAGGAGATGTAGCCAAACCCTTCGTAGTCTCTCCTGGTGGATGAAAAAGAGGTAGTGCCCCTTTCAGAAACCATAGCAACACACAGACACAGGTGACAGAGGAGATGCAGTTGAAGCAGACCAATCACATCCCAAGGTGCCCTTTGTGAAGGCCGGTAGTGATAAAAGAGAATTAATGAAGAAGTTTACTAACCACGTGGAGCTTGGGTTAAATTCCGCATCACTGCTCACCCCCCCCCCCCCAAGGCCGTGGGATTATGGAGATGGCATGGTAACCAGACCAGGCTGTATTACAATGACGTAATTCTCATTTCTTCTTATTCCCCTCTCCACCTACAAACCCCACCCCAATATACATAAGCTTTGCTTCCTTTTTTACCATCCTTTTTCCCTTTTTTTACTCCTACCCCCTTTTCCCTTTTAATATTTTCTATTTAACAGTATCTACAACACTTTCTAGAACACATTTAAATCTTCAGTTTCTTCTGATTTCTACCAAGTCTCAATTATTCTTCTTACATCATCACTCACTAAAATACTGGTGCTTTGGACAGTGGGAGTCTCTTCTTGGCTTCATCTCCACACTCACTCTTTGGTGGAAATATCTTTTAGAGAATCTTTCAAATGAGTTGTTCACTCCCATTGCAAAGGACTTACTCATTGTGTTTGACAGAGGGCCTCAGGAAGTGCATTTTTATTTCCCAAAACTCCACATAGTGATGGTATCATGTAATCAAAGTTAAGAACCACTATTCACACATTTTTAATGGATCATTGCATCTGATCCCAGAATGTACACATTTAACTCACTTTGATATTATTTATAGTCTGTTTAACAAGAGACACGCTTTATAATAGTTGACAGGAAGTACTCAATGAACATTTGATATAAAGAAGGAAGAAATGATCTCATTATAATTATAAGAAATAAAATAGAGCCTAAGAAGCTTTATCGGGGGTGATATTAAACTGGCCACTTTACCTTATCAACATCAACTTAATTTCAAACTATCTTCAAGGGGAAAAATAAAGAAATTAAAATGAATAGAAACTAGAAAGTAAACTTCAGTATTGCAATATCAGTCTACTTTTGTCTATTAGTGTGAACTGAAATACAAAGCATTTGGCTTACAAGTATTGTTTTGAAAATCCACAATACTATTACTATATAACTCAGTCAGATGTGATTTTGTGCAACTGTGTTTACTGAATCACAGATACCAGTTTCTTTGTGAAACCAAAACAATGTTAAATGCTGCCGTGTGTCACAAACTCTGGCGCCAGTTTTCAAGATGTTTAATTTTAAAAGATACCCCTAGTAAACAAAAGAAGTTGAGAAACTTGGCAGAAAGTTAAACTGACTACAGATGTAGACAATCATTTTCTGAACATAAGTAGTAATGTAGCTTGTTCTTTGGCTTCAATATGAAACACAGATTGTCTTTGTTATTGTATAGATCTATGGATTTCACATCTGATATCATTTACATCTGTCTCTAGTGTGTACTGAATCTTCTTAGAGGGGAAAATATTATGTAAAATCAAGATTCTTGTTATTTTTAATCAGTACAAATTTAATCTTTGAGCAAGATATTTAATTTTATGAACACATTGTATATGATTTGCAAGCACAAATTTTGTTTGGAATTCATACTGTTTGTACATATGTATGTAAAATTACTTTGAAGTTTGGGAAAATAAAATACATAATGAAATCTTGGCAAATTTCTAGTCATGGAGTATTTGGTGAGTCCTTATAACTAATGTCTTGAGCAGCAGCCAGTATTGATAAAATGAACTTAAAGGAATAGTTAATATATAAAGTGTAATTATTCTTGAAAACAATCACTATCCTGGATCTTGGCTCGTAGAGATGTGTTGCACCTCTTGTTTGTGTAAACTGCAGTCCTTGATGAACATAATTCATATAAATGCTTTTAATAATCTTCTCTTAGCCATGGTGCATAGAGGAAATTATATGATTTTATAAATTATCCACAATTTAAAATGTGTTATATATAAAGTATATCATTTGTCTTTCTGTTAGATACGAATGTAAAATTAGATAGTAATCACATCCATAAAGAAGTGAATAGACTAGTCACACAGACTAATGCAATACAAGATGCAAATATAGAAAAACAGTTAAGAGAAATGGGGTGAAGGCACATGACCTGGAAACACATGTCCACCTTCCTCCGAATCAACAGGTGTCACCAACAAGTAAACAGAAGCATGTGAAGATGGGAAGAAGGAATTTAAACTAAAAGCACCCTATTTTCTCTCTATATAAGTTCTTATTATGTTCAAAACCATACTAATGATCCATCAAAAACTAAAAAGAAATATTGAGGGGAATAGTTCTACATGGGAATAGAGGGACAGCTGATCACTATAGAGTTCAAAATAATCTATAAAGGGCCAGGGGTTTGGCTCAGGTGGTACCGCACCTACCTTGGAAGCACAAGGTCCCGAGATTGATCCCTGGTACCACCAAAAAGAAACTATAAAGCATGCATCATTTGTTTGAACTAATGAATACTAGACAATATGAGATTGCCTAAGCTTTATTCAACTTCTTGACATTTTGTATTCATACATATGTATAATTACTTGCTGTGTCAAATATTCACGAGTAGATATAATCATGATATGTTTGCTTAGGAGACCATTCCTATATTTGCCTTATTTCGCTGTAAAATTAAATGAATGGATAATGTAAAGTTATGATATATTTATTGTATAATTAATTACATAATTATTAGAGTTAATTGAGTGAATGTATTTTTGTCTAGTAATAATTATTGTGAAGCAACTCAGTGTATATTTGAGTTTGACAGGTGTGGTAGCTCACACCTATAATCCCAGCATTTGGGAGGCAGAGGAGGAGGATTGCCATGAGTTCAAGGTCATCCTGGGCTGCACAGTGAGTTCAGGGTCACCATGAACTACAGAGCAAGACCCAGTCTCAAAAGAACATTTGTTTTAGACATTATTACCTTACACACATATTTTTATTTTAAATATAGTTATATTTGTATTAACTGCTTTTAGTGTTTAGTTCCTGGGATTACTTATATCTGATTAACTTTTTCCATAAACATAATTGCTTACACAAATTCATATAGACTTTATTAGAACATTTGAGGTAATCATCTATTAACTCAAAATTACACCAGAAAATTGACTATATTACTTCTCCATGGTTATGGCAAAATAAATAAATAACTGTTCTCTGGCCCTGTGGTTTGTCACACTGTAATCTTCCATCTTCAATATTATCTCCATGTTGAAAGAATATTTAAAGTGAGGAGATAGTGAGAAGATTTAATGTGTAAGTCTGTGAATTTTCCACTGGTTAATCAGAAGTGCTTTGGTATTTTGCCAAGCCCATGATGTTTTAAGTGTGGCTAACTTAATCCTTTACAGTTTCATAATTTGAAAGTCAGAGGAGAAAAGTAATATGTGTTGTGTTCATTTTTTTATTAATTGTTATATTTATTGGTACATTGTATATACACATCCTGATCACACTCAATATTGGGAATTTGTACGAGTATGAAAATAAAAGAGTTGAAGGTATAATTTAGAAAACTACAAATTATGTGTCTGTCAATATATCATCTGTGAGTTATGTTTGTTTATAAGACATTTGTTAAGTTTCAGTGATATAGCTTACTTTCATCTAGGCAAGTAATGTTTTTCTATATTACCTTGACAATTTTATCTTACTTTAAACATGGTTCGCTACCCAAAAACAACCTATAAGTATGACATATTGACAGTTCCTGCAGTGAGTTTACTTGGATTAACATAGTGTGATTCAGTTGCTTCTACTGCTTAGAAGAAAGAGAAGATCAGTTGATAAATAAATATGCCAGACTCTGTTCTTTCAGCCTCTACTCATGCTGTCTCTAGTGGATCTCCACTTCTACATGCTTGGATCTTACTGCTGATGACACGGGGAAAGGAGAATTTTTAATCCTATGAGGTACTTGTTGTGACTAAATGTGATTCTTTGTCATTATATGAATCACATAAGTGAAGTGTGATTCGGAGACTTTGGAAAACGTTTCAAAAAATGAGTTGGTGCATAATTGTGTCTCTTTAGTTTTTTTTTTTCACTTTTGCCCGGAATAAGGTACGACAGTAGGTTTTGTTCCAACATTTTGAAGTACCATAATTAAAACTATTCTCCAAGATGAGTGGGATCTTTCAGAGTATACTTTTCTGACTACTTTTGTTCACATAATCCTCAATTTTTATACTATATGGATGAAAAATTCTACTTAAGACAAACGTATTTCGAGTCTCCACTATTTACCAGTATACATTCTTATATCATAGTTTAAGTTGACATATGAATGTTGTTATCAAAGAAATAAAGTAAGCAAGATTTTAAATGAGAACTAAGAAAATTTTCCTTTTCATACAAAGATGAGTGTGACCTTAATAAACAACAGATACTTAACAAATTTGTCCTTAAGATGTAATGAATTATCTTTATTTTGACACTGCCTTTGTTATTTAGTAAACATCATTATTTCTATCACATTTGAAAACTAGACAATATACAGTAATGAATGATTAAGTTAGAGACTATTAAAATTGCTGAATCAGCCTGAGATGTCAAATTAGACAGAATTTATTTATGAAGTTGGTACACTCCTTATTTTCCATGTACAGTATCATAAACAGAAACTGCATGACTTGCCAAGTATTCATATTCTAAGTTGCCTGTTAAGTATTTTTGAATTTCCTGAAAAGATAAGCATCAATTGCCTATTTTGTATATTTTGTGTGTAATTTGTGTACTATCAATGGATTATAAGTGTGGTGGTATCTATTAAGGTTAAAGGTGATTGATTAATGTAATCCAGGGATGATTATGCTACCTTTTTATGGCTGCTGTAACAAATAACATTGTATTTGTTATATAATGAACATTTTTGTCCCATAATTCTTAATATAAGGAATGAGGCATTTCTCACTTGGCTAAAAAGATGTTAAGATATTAACAGTTTTTACTGACAATTCTTGGAGGAAAATTATTTTCCTATTTGCACTAAATGCCTAAAGCAATCTATGTAGGTCATGAGGTCTCTCTTCCACCATCTTTAAAGCCTACAATTTTCATTTAAAATCTTTCATATGGTATCAATATAAGTGACATCTACCTCCTCTTCCATTTTCGGGGCAAGGTGTTTATTTTTGTTGTTTTTGTTCTGTTTTTAGTTTTTGAAAAGAGATCTTGCTGGGCATGGTGGCTCATGCTGGTAATCCCAGCACTCAGGAGGCAGAGACAGGAGGATTGCTGAGTTTGAGGCTTGCCTGGGCTACATAGGGAGTTCAGGGCCAGCCTGAACTACAAAGCGAGACCCTGTCTCAAAAAAAAAATTTTGAAAAAAGGTCTTGATAGGCATTTCAAGTTGGCTTTGATTTAACTATATAAGGCTGGCCTCAAACTTGCAGCACTCCTCCTGCCTCAGCCTCCCAGAAATGGGACTACAGGCACAAACTTTTCATTTCACTGGACCTACACCCAATCATCCAAGAAAATCTCTTTAATTTAGGATTTCAACATAATCAATTGCTTCTAGGCCTTTTGGCTAAGATCAAGTGTAGAATTTCAACATAATCAAAACTCTACAACCTTATTGTCATGAAAAATAACATTTCTGGTGTCAAGAAATAAGAGTATTTAAGTTGAAATTATCACACTTGCAACAGATAGTTAGTAGGCAGATTCATATGAAATTTGCACTAGGTCCATTTTTTTCCTACCTAGTTTTGCTTTCTGATTTACTAGAAAATACACAGCTTACTCAAAGTTCATCAACTTTTGAATTATTATACACTAGCTCTACTAATCTTGAAAGCTATATTTTAAGGAGGAAAATATAGCTAATCTTGTAAATTGGGCTTAAAAATCACCTTTCCTAGAGAGATCTTAAATGGTGACAGTTCTCAAGGCATTTGGATGTATTTTTCAGGGAAAAGGGCCCTTTACACAGATCAATGGAAAGTTCTGGAGATCGACAAGTAGACTCAATATGTTCCATGTTAGCTTTTCATTTCTTGGTCACTTTGCAGCAGAGAATAGCACATATTTGCACCTATTCATGTATATATAATATTACCTGTACTATATATGTTATGTCCTATAATTAGCTCCATTTTCACAAAAATTTATTAAAATATTGAAACATTGGCAAATTTATCTTCTTGGAAGTTAGCACTTTAACCTTGATGAGTTACATATGGGAGCATTTTAAAAATTGTTATTATTTTTACTGATCATGACAAAGTTGTTAAAGTTATATGATATAAATAGTATGAAAGAAAAATAAACAGAATTTTTACCTTTATAACATGACAATGCAATACAATTTAAGAGCAGCCAAGAGTTTGTATTTGAAACTGTTTGCATGTTGTAATAAAGTAATTACCCAACATTCATCATAGTATGTAAAAGATCCTGCTTTTGAGGCACATGTTTCTGGAAGCTCATGGGAACATATTTCATATCTATCATCATTTGTTTTCATTAGGTTCTCTCTCTGGCTCCTCAGATCCATGTTCTATCATATGTTATAAACACTTCCATAATATTTTGTTATGCTATCTGATTTGTTTATAGTTTTGATTAATTTTGGTAGGAAGAAAAAAGAAATGGATGACTTAGTGCTTATGTACTTATGTATATTTCAAAATAACTTTCTTCGTCTGCATGAAAGAATCCAAGAAACTCTCTGGTGTTGTGTGTAACTTTTGATTTTGGTGGCCACTCTTATTTATGGATATTTCTCAACTAGTCAAGAAAACTCATGAGTTGCAACATTGTCATTTTATTTATTTTCCTTTTCTATAACTTTTATAATTTTCCCGTTTCTGTCTTTGAGTTCAACATAATTTGCCCAGATACAAGAGTGATGGAAATATCTTAATGTTAAAATTTATTTCACTTAATCAATACTTAAAATCGTGGTAACTTTTTAAAAAATGTTACATTTCACTTACCATAATACCAATTTTACCCTTTCCACATAATATAGCTATTTACACACAGATTGTATAATGTCAGTATAGTGTACATTTACATTAGGTCAATGAATTTTATTTTTATAAAATTTAAAATAATTATTAAAAGCAAATAAAATATATTGATTGTACTGGATTTCTAAACAATGAAAAGATTGAACTCTCTTTGGCTTTCAATTAAGAATCTCTGAAAGATGTTTATTAATGTGCGATTTATGTATATGGAGAAAGTTAAAATGTGTTTCAAGAAACACATAAGACACAAAAAGATAAACATATACTCACTTTTATAAAATTACCTATTCTTACAGGAAGCCAAGCACTGTTACTTCTGTTGCTTTCTTTGCTGGTCACATACTTTTTAGTGTTCACCAAGAGTGAAGAGATGTCTGTAAAACTCTTTTCCAGACCTGTCTATGTGCAAACAAGAATGAACCCACGTGAGAAGTCCTGGTATCTGTGAGAGACACTGTACAGAAATGACTCCTTTACAGTGGTCCCTCAGTGGAGCAGGACTTGGTGTCTTTACCCTTTTCCTCTGGGAGGAAGAGAACACGGACTAGGTACAGTATGAACAACAGAACTTGATTTGGCTAATACGTCTGTCCCTGGGATGTCTCAATGTTAGGTGCTGGCATACAGCGGTAGTTTCTCAGTGAGGTCCTACTGGAGATGAGGAGAGAGCATGTATACACTCCTTTAACCACAGACTCTCTGCCTCTTTTTAAAATATTGCCAAATTCTTCATGATGTACTTTTCTGAGGTCACCTAACCCGAGTTATTCCCAGCGTCTTACTCTGTGAACATATGAATTTCAGGATTAAATTTCAATACACACATTTTTGGGAACTGTGTAAGCATAGGTTTTGGTGTGTTAAAAATAAAAAAGGCATTGTTTGCAATATTGTAGATATACAAATGTTATTCAACTACTGAAAACCAGTTAATGGCCTGTGTGTGCAAGTGTATTTTTATTTATGCTATCTATACACACTTTGTCCATATTCTTCTGGCTTTACCAGTCTTTGGGGAAGTCATGATTTATGCTGTGCCCAGCAGGGACAGTTAGTCACGGTTCTCCCGTTTTAAGAATGAAATAATGCACTGCCTCTCTCAGAGAGGAGTGAGTAGTTCAAATGCTATGTGTAAAAACCAAGTCAGGGAGGCCTGACAATGTCAAACAGTGCTTTCCTTCTATTTTTATTCAAGAATGAAATACAAATTTCTTTTGTTTTTAAAATGAAAGGTATTGAAAACAATGCCAGTCTTAAAAATGAAGACTGATTATCTCAGTACAGAGAAAGTAAAAGCAGAGGGAAGAAAAGACAAACAGAGCAAAAATATAAATTCTTAGGAGAATGATAATGTTACTCTTTGGAGAGTAGAAGTCTATCAGTACCAAAACTTCTACTTATTATTTTGCTTGTCAAATATTCAATGTGCTGAGTTGTTGTTATTGTTGTTTTAAGTTGTATACTGTCATCTGGACCCTCTCAAATCCTTCATTAATATAGAACCTGAGGTTAACAGTGAGATTTTCTATTACTATGCTCTAAATGGTGGAATTTCAAGAATTAAATTAGTGAGGCCCCTGAGTGCAATGTGGAGAAGTCAGTTACTGTGAAGCAGCCTGTGAAAAATATTAGCCAGTCGTACCTTGATATTTCAATAGTTCAGTAAATCATCACATCCATATCTGTCCCAGATATTTGGGACAATAATCCAAAGATTCTAAATTTTATAGTCTGTATTTAAAGATGGTATTTCTTCAGTCAATTAAAGCAAATACGAAGGAACATAGATTTATACTGGGTCATTTGAAGCAAAAAGAGTGAGATATATCTTTGTTGTGAGAAGTCATTACCTTTTATAACCAGTATTTCAGAAGAGCTAACATATAAAGCATCCTTCATTTTACTGAACAATCAAAGTCTAACTAATATGTTTTAAGATGATGATGATCTATATGGAAGTCTCTCTAAAGAATGTGATGATAAAACCAGGACTCAAAGTTTTTCAGAAAAAGTAAATAAAATTTTATGATCTAAGGTCATTTACATAATGTTTTATTTTCTCTCCAAAGGAGCAATAAATAAACACCCTACTGTGAAGTCCAAGCCAGTGGATGTACTTCATCTTGAGCAGCAAGGAGACAGGAGTTTGCACTGACTTACAGCTGCTCAAGACAAAGATGGAAGCCTGTGATTTGAGGGCAAAAAGAGAAAAGTGAACTGCACTTTTTTCCAGCCATACACATCACAGAGGCAGTTTCTAACTTAAATGACTAAAATTGTAAGAAATGTCTGATACTGATGATTATCATTTAAAAATCCTATCGATTAAAAAAATGAGTAACTACCTAATATTTCAATGGGTTTTGTTAGTTAAGCCTAACTAGGAGTCAGTACTTGTGGTTTTTAAGCTTCTAAAGCCAAAAGGGATGTTCCTCATAACTGTGACATGAGTACTGGGTGAGGGATGGAGCAACTCTCCCTGAGTCAAAAATCCTGCCTTGTATCAAGAGCGAGTCGAACATCCTCCCAGAGAAAATGTAGTTTCAAACAAGACACTGTGATTGTCAGCTCTTTATACACATCATCGTGGACTAACATGACAAGCTGTCTACTATGAAGTCTATAAGAATGAGGCAAGAATGGCATGTTTTATATCTACAGGAGTTATCAAACATGAGGAATCTCCTTCCAAGAGAAGTGATAGTCAAAATGAAGAAAAATACTACTTAAATTTGATATTCGTTGCCTTAGCCATTTGAGGGAAATATGTCATCTTTCACATGCTTTGTAGTGAGTTGACTGTGTTACAAATAAAAGAAAATTAAACTAGCAATAACTTGGGCCACATATAAAATATATAATGCAACAAATGTATATAAATGACACAACTTTCTTTTTCCTTCTGTAGTACCAGGGATCAGACTTGGGCCTTGGTGTTTCCAAGTAGGTGTGGTACCACTTGAGGTAAATCCCCAGCCAAAACTTTCTGTATTTTTAAATATTTTGTTATAAAATTACAAGTAATTAGAAATTATATTACTGTGAGCAAAAGTTTTTTTAAAAAGTATCATAACTGAAGATATGATTTGTACAACTTTGCGTACCACATGTCACAGCTGTAAAGGACATTAACTCATTCATGGTCACCGTGAGATGCTACTGGGAGCCTATCTAATATTCATTTACCTGTATTTCCTTTTTGTCATGTGGAGACCTTTTTCAAAATTTTATTAGTGTAGACAAGCTGTACAGATGAATGTTTCACTGTGGTAGTTTTACACATAGGCATAATATCTATGGGATATTTTAACATCCCTGAAACTGCCTTTCTTTCTCCTTGTTCCCTTTTTCCTCTTTAGTAGCTTCATATATCATGTCTTTCTCTCCTCCTCCTCCTTTACATGCAGCACATGTGGGGTAAATATAGATTACCTGACAGTGTGAGAATCACTTAATTAAAAGATGATCATCACATCCAAATATTTTCCTGAAAATGACATAATTTTGTTCATCTTCTTTGCTGGATCACACTGCACTGTCCATGCATCCCATATTTTCTTCAGCCATTCATATGCTGATGGGCACGCAAGCTAATCCTGGAGCTATTTTAAACTATTCTACAGTGAATATGAGAATGAAGGATTCTCTACAGCATGAGGACTATTTTTTTCTGTAGCAAGAAGTAGCATAGCTCTATCAAATGGCATCTGTATTTTTAGTTTGGTCCCGTAAATTCCTTTCCAATATTTTAGTGGTGGTACGAATTCACATTTGATCAATAGTGCATAAAGAAATATTTTGCTCTGAAGCCTTGACATTTATTGTTTTTGTAATATTGATAATCATTCTGATGGAGTGAGATAGAACCCAGATGTCGTTTTCCCTTGCATCCCCTAATGGCTAAAGATGTTTAACATTCTTTCATGTACTGAATAGCCAATTGTAGTCCTTCTATTGAAAAGTGCATTCAGTTCATAGAATCATTTACTAATTGCATAATTTGATTTTTTTGGCATTATGATTTTTGAGCTCTTTATATACTCTGTATATTAATCTTCTGTTTCAAGAATAGATGATAAATATTTCCTCCCATTATGGAGGCTGATTCTTTATTAAATATTTCCTTTGCTTGTGTAAAAGTTTCTGATTGTGATTTTTTTCATTTAATGTAATCTCATGCATTACTTTTTGTTATTATTTCCAATGTTTTTGAAGTCTTATTCAAGAAGTTGTTGCCTGTGCTTATAAGTTCAAATTTTCTCAAATGCTTTCCTCTAGTGATTTTGTAAAATTTGTGTTTTGTTGATTCATTTTTAAGAGATTTTCCCTTAGAATGAGTGTTGGAGATCTAGTTTCAATCTTCTATAGATGGATATTCAGTTTTCCCAGTAACACTTATTTAAATGTTGTCTGTTGTCCAAAGTATTATTTGGTCAATTTGTCAAGAATTAGATTCTTTTATTTGTATGGGTTTGCTTCTTTATCGTTCCGTTCCATTCCATTCCATTCCATTCCATTCCATTCCATTCCATTCCATTCCATTCATCTTCATCTTTGTTTTTATGCCAACATCAAGTTGCGTTTATTTTTCTTTTACTATTATACAGTATGTTTTGAGCCCAAGTATTCTGATACTATTGTTTCTTCTAACTCACAGTTGCTTTGAGCATTCCAATTCACTTGCATTTCCTTGTGGATTTTAGGGTTTGAGTGCCATTGGTATTTTGATAAAAATCACATTGAATTAGTAAATCTCTTTCAGTAACTGGCTAGTTTAATAATATGAATTCTCCGGGTGGGAGATTTAGCTCAGTGGTGCTGGCGCCTGCCTCGCAAGCACAAGGACCTCAGTTCCATCTGGGTAACCACATACGACAATGCTGGACGTGGAGACTCACACCCACCAGTAATCAATACCACATACCACAGTGCCAGGCATGGTGGCTTACACCTGTAATCCCAGCACTCAGGAGGCAGAGACAGGAGGATTTCTGAGCTGTAGGTTTGCCTGGGCTACACTGTGAGCTCAGGGCCAGCCTGAACTACAAAATGAGACCCTGTCTCAAAATGCATACATACAGCCGGGCGTGGTGGCTCATGCCTGTAATCCCAGCACTCGGGAGGCAGAGACAGAAGGATTGCTGAGTTCGAGGCTTGCCTGGACTACATAGTGAGCTCAGAGCCAGCCTGAACTACAAAGTGAGACCCTGTCTCAAAAAAAAATACATAGATACATACATACATACATACACAAAATAATAATACAAATTCTCCTAATCTGTAAACATGAGTTTGTTTCTAGTTCCTAGTATCTTTTTCAATTTGTTCTTTAATGTTTTTGAATTTTCCCTATCAACATCTTCACCTTTTTAAGAAAGGTTTATTCCTGCATTTCATTATGAAGTTATTGTGAATGAAACTGCTAATACGGAATGAGGAAATTTTAAACTGTATTCCTTAAAATTAAGATGGAGCTGAGAGTGTCTGCCAGTACCACTTTTGTTTGGAAGATCACTCACAATTTTAGCTTGAGAAATTAGACAAAACAAAGAAATAAAATTGATATAAATAGGAAGTCAAACTATCTAAATTCCAAAAATAACACCAGAAGCCTTTTAGACCAGATAAATTCAGAAAAATGAAAGTGTTCAAATTCATCATACAAAGCTCAGTAGATTTTCTAAATCTATAATGAACTCATTAGAAATAGATCTGAAAATTATACATTTCTTACTGCAGACTTGATTAATCTATTTTGGTTTCACACTCCAGGCTGGTCCTGAGCTCACTATGTAGCTCAGGCAAGCCTCGAACTCAGCAATCCTCCTGCCTCGGCCTCCCAGCACTGTGGTATGTAGTATTGATTGCTGGTGGGCGTGAGTCACCATGCCCAGCATTGTATGTGGTTACCAGGGATCAAACTCAGGACCTTGTGCTGGCAAGATAGGTGCTGGAACCACTGAGCTAAACCTCTGGCCCAACTTGATTAATCTTTACACTCATGCCTATGAAAATGTACACTAGGACAAAAAGAATAGAAGAGTAAATGTCATGATTTTCAAGAACTCAGCTGTAAGGTGATGAAATTTCATTGGTTAGTAGTTATCTTTATAATTATGAAACATATAATCCAAGAGATACATTTGGCAGGTTTTACGGATTGTTCCTCTTTCTTCCTCTGTAGTATAATATAGGAAAATTAGGACTAATTTTATGAAATTTTCAAATGTTTTATTATCGTTAACAAGTACCTGGACATTGAAATTATGAGAAATTAATTTCCTAATTAATTAGGAAACTAATTTCTTAATTAGATTTATTTATATGCTTGTTTGTTTATTTTCTTGTTTATTTATTTTGCTTATTTGTTTATTTATATGCTTGTTTATATGCCTGTTTGGTTCAGAGGGAGAGATTTGGGGCACAGTCTTCTGAGACCGTGATCCCAAATGATACAGGCAGACTCTTCCAAAGGCATAGAAAAGTTTAGCAGGACACTTTTTTATTGGGCTCACTTCTGTGAACTATTTGCTTACAGTACTTCCTCAGGTGGTAATAAAATTGATTCATTTGGAGTAAATAAATTCTCAGCCATAAACGAACTCTTTAGAAGTGATGTTGCCTTTGAAACTTTTGATATGGAGAAATGTGTCACATTGAGTGGGTGCTTGTGTGTTTTCTCAGAGGTTATACATATACTTTAAACCCATGGGAAATAGTTGAATTATTAATGATCACTGTCATTCTTGTCACTGTGGTTGTTTTATGTGTTTAATTTTTGTCATACACTCCAGGCTCGCAAGCGCCTTTCCTATGTACTTGGGATGTCTTCTGCCCTCCAAGGTATTTGCTGCAGACGCGGACAGAGCAGTGGTTACTCTGATGCCAGTTTTACTGTCAAGATATTTGACATTTCCAATAATTTTTACAGTTGGGCAGGGTTGTGGCCCTGTGATATCTCAGTAATATTTTACTTTCATTGTTTCCTTACAATGACCTGCAAAATCTCCTTCATGAATGAGCCAGAATTATGTACTCCAAGCACATCTGCCAGCAATATCAATTGTGAGTTGAACGTAATCTTGAATTCAGGGAAGCTGCTAAATGCCATCAGAAGGCAGCAAGAAAATACAGGAATAAATGCATTATTAACTTCTTATATATCATATATGGATTACATTTGTTTTTTTTTTCAATTATGACTATTGATAGCACTTTCTATATCATTTCTCCATTATAAAATATCCAGGATTTTCTGAATAATTTTTACTCCTGCATTTTCTGACATGCAAGGGACTGATACTGACTCAAGCTTGCTGATGTGCTGATTGTATTTTATTTTTAAAAGTTATAAGGGAGCACAAGTTCTTTAAAAAAATCATTTCATTAAACTATTTTGATAATGTGATGTCCTATATGGATGTTCATCATAAACATCAATCTATTTAACAATATTTAGGCTTATGAGCAAAATACACTCTTCAGACTTACAACGTGCTGCTTGGATTTCAGACTGTCTTCTGTTTTGGACAGATTTGTACATTTTGTTCATCTCCTCTTAATGTCCCTTTAACACTGTCATTATAAAGTACTGTAATTTTGCTGGTTGTACTAAACAGTACAATAATGTAGTTTTATGTCCTGTTATACATTATGGTACTGGATGTAAGAGTTATGCAAATGAAAGCAAAGTCATCAAGTTGGAATTTCCTTTCACTA
>PVIC010008230.1:0-48617 GCA_004025085.1 Thryonomys swinderianus | reverse complement strand
ACCACGCCCGGCAAATTTCTATTGTTTAAACCACTCAGTCTGTGATGCTTTGTTATGGCAGCCCAGGAAGACAAAGGCAGTCTCTCTCATCCCTGCATAGGACCCCAAGTCAGCCAGAGGTACAGTGGGAAGAGTGCCAAGTGTCTGAGACCCTGGTCCTGGCTCTGTCACTCCCTTGTCATGTGGTCCTGGGTCTTCTACTTTAGCTCTGGAGCCTGGAGATTCCTCATCTCTAACACTGAGATGAAAGAAGGCCTAAGCTTCCCACAGGATGAGCAGAGAGTCAAGGACATAGAACAACACAGATAATATCTATTGCATATTTTCTCTGTCAGCAGTTGTTCTAAAAACTTTAAGTCAGGTTCGTTGAGGTATAGAAAACATGCAGTAGAGTCTACCCTTTTTATAGTACAGTTCTGTGTGTTCTGGCCAAATCATTTAACTGCTACAACAAGCAAGATATACAACATTTCCATAACCCCCAGATCCTGTCCTCCTACTCTGTTAAAGAAAATTTTTCTTCTACTCAGTCCCAGGAAACCATAGGTTTTTTAGACCTATAGGTTTGTTTTTTTAAAAATACACAAATGACTTTTGAGTCTGGTTTCTTTCTAACAATTTTTCAAATACCAACTCATTTAATCTTACTGTATTTTGAGGTAAGAACAATATTTTTGAGTGAACAGATGAGGATGTGCAATAAATACAATACAAATATGATGTATTATTATAATGTATCCTTATATCACTGACTATGGTAAAATGTAGACAAATTCAATTCTCTATGGAGATTATGCATTGAATTTGTGTTTCCGCTAATCAGGTATTGGGAGAAGTAAAGACGGTTTCATGACCTTTTCTTTTAGCACAAATGACAATTTGCCTTGTTCTGGCAGGTTAGCTATTTATGAAAAAAAAATATATATATATATATGTTGTTTTTGTTTTTTGAGACAGGGTCTCACTTTGTAGTTCAGGCTGGTTCTGAGCTCACTATGTAGCCCAGGCAAGCCTCGAACTCACAGCAATCCGCCTGTCTCTGCCTCCTGAGTGCTGGGATGACAGGCGTGAGCCACCACGCCCGGCACTGTGGTATGTGGGATTGATGGCTGGTGGGCGTGAGTCTCAACGCCCAGCATTGTATATGGTTACCGGGATTGAACTCAGGGCCTTGCACTTGCGAAGCAGGTGCCAGAACCACTGAGCTAACCCTCCGGCCCGTGAAAAATATTTTTGAAAAAAATATTGTTAGCAATAAGGTCCAGCATGTCCTCTCCTTGATTAGTACCAAATACTTGGCAGTGACATTTTGAAGTCATTACCCTTGTCTGTGACCAGATTGTTACCGAAAATGGCAAACGATGGTAAACATGGCCTCAGCTGCAAATGTCAGCAATTCCAGGAGTAGCAATAACCTTTATGCAGTGTCTACAGAGCAGCCAGGCTGATGCCAGCGTTCTTCCTGGCTCGGCCCAAATTCCATGCACTCGAGAGTAAGAGGCAGGGCACCAGATCCGAATTCCTTGCCCTGAAGCATCCCGAGGCCGTCACCATGAAAGCACTGTCACACGTCGCGGTGGGGCCTCCTCTGCCCAGGCTGGTCAGCAGCACCCACAGTCCGACCACAGGGCCCTTCCAGGGTCTTCCCCAGCGGGATGATATTATAGGCACTGTTTCTCCCTCATTTAACCTTCAGTTACAGGTGCAACGTGATAAGTAAGTAAGGCCCAGTGATTCATTAAAGTTTACAGCTTTCATGAATTTTTAAGGACCAGATCAGGAGAAACTGCTGAAGCAAAGCGGTCAGGCATGGGTTGTGATGATAAGGCCTCGGGGCCCCTTCAATATTTAATGTAATCAAAAGCCTCTGACAACAAATCATATCCTAATGGGGCTCGCCCTTAGCCTGCATGCTGCTAGGGCGTGAAGTGTTTGACTTCCAAACAAGTTATCAAAAACTCACTCACTAAGTAAACACAAGCTGAGCATGGCCTCCCAGTTATCACCGGTCTTTGCTACCGAGTGTGAAGGGTCTCGGGTGAGCATTCCTGGACTTTGAATCCCTGGCGGTTCCGGAGCTGGGGAGGCCTCCGTCTGGGTCTGAATGGAGGCGCCGCCTGCTGATGCTGCTCTCACCGGCGCCGGGAGGCGAGACAGGGCCTGAGTGCGAGCAGGAGCGAGGGGCGGCGGCGGCGGCGGAGGGACGGGCCCCGCGAGAGGCCCAGCAGGACACGGGCCGAGTGTGTCACCTCCTCTTCCATCTCCTACTTCTACCAGAAAGTGAGCTGTGCTCTCCTTCTTAACGTGGCCAGAGAGAGAGATCGCTCCTGAGTTTGAAAGGAACAGACAGACAGACAGACATGAGAAACAGCCCCAGGCCGGCAGAAGGAGCGCGGTGGGCCGGACGGCTGTCTCCTACCCTGCCGGCCATCAGGTCATAGCTACACTTGCTCAGCAGGCCGCGCGCTTTCCTTGTACCCGGTTCGCCCATTCAGAAACAGAAACTATATTTTAAGTCCTAGGGAAAGTGTCATGCTTTCTAACTTATGATTATGCATTTTAAATTGCTTGGGTGAAAAATGAATTTTGTAGTTGCATGGGTTAGATGTGTCCACTTTGATCTAAAAATAAAGTAATTATCGATTCTAATTCCAGGCTGTTTCAGCAAAGGCCTGTTGGTGTTTTCATCAGGATTTATTTTCTTGAAATGCTTTTCGAACAGATAAATTTAAAGAATATTCAAGGCTGAGTATTTTAACTAGAACAAAGTTGTTATTTTTGTTTCTTAACCAGATCATTTGATCCATGTACATATCACTTTCAAAGTTATGAGGTGTCGTGGGAATAATTATTAAGTTAAAAGAGTCCATTCTAAATATGTTTTAAAAACAGAACCCTTTATTTTTCTCAACTTAGTTATTTCAGGCAGTACGGAATTTCTTTCATCCATGAGCCTCAAAATCGTTCACACTAGTTTTGCTGGTTTAACTGACTTGCTGTGAATGGTCACGTCCCTTGTTTCTTTTTCACCCTTTTACTTCCTTCTTTAGATTCTCCCCTTTTTTCTCCAGCCTACGCAGGAATGAGACACTAGAGTACTTCCTAAATAAACATTCCCAGATGCCCCCGTCTAGTGTAGGGACAGCAAAAGGGGTTCATGCAGCTGAGCCCTTTTACACTTCTGAGTCTGGGTTTAAGGGGCTGTGAGTTTCACTGAACAGCTCTTACCTGTGGCACTGCAGGTGAGGCTGCCTCCGTGCCTCTCCTGCACACTGAGCTCTACCTGGAGTCGAGGGGCAATGAAGGCACGGATGAGGCCGTAGTACAGACCGTCTCTCTGGAGGATCGCGCGGAGAGCCCCTCCCCGCACACCAGCGCTCCGAGGAGCCCACTGGAAGGCGCGGTCTTCTTCCCAGCCGCCTCGAGCCCGCCGAAGAGGACTGCTCTTCGGAAGTGTGGCGCCTGAGGCAGTGCCCATGGTCTTCCCAGAGCTGCGCTAGGGACACGGAATCGTGCCTCCCGGGGGCAGGAGAGGCCCTAGAAATGGTAGGGCTTGAGCCTGCCTTCGGATGGCCTGAGGACCGTGGGACAGAGGAGGCGAGGTCACGCTTCAAAGAAGACTTCATTCTCTCCAGGTGAGGAGCCACACTGGGCTCGATGCCTCCACACAGAGCGTTAATGAGGGAAAAACCAGGAACACAGATGACCCCTCGGATGACCATAAGATGTCCAATGGGCAGGGAGCTTGTATGCAGCAAGCAAGGAGTACTCTGGGGGGCAGACTTCGGGTGCAAGTGACATCACTGGCAGGAAATTCTTTGTACAACACGCGACAGTGCAGGGTGCTGAGCGATCATGGCGGCAGAGTGGTAATGGACTATCGTAGAGCCAGTGTTTTGTGTTAGAATTAACCAAGGGCTGCCCTAACCCTTCACATCTACCAATCGGGAGATAAGCCAGACCCATAAGACCTGGACCAAACTGATTAATAGCACAGCAGGAGCTAGAAATCTCTTAGCTTGAAGAAAATAAAAAGTACAAGTCCAAATGAGCTCCCAGCTGACTGGTTTTTCCATCTTGCCTCAGCTCAGTCTCGCTAGCTTAGTAACGCGCAGGCTGTGCCCACTTGACCACCCGAGAGCCCCTGAGGCGCCACGGCCAGCTGAGCAGCGAAGGGCAGGAATTCCAGCTTCCAGTGCCGTGCTGGGAGCACATTCTATCTCGCAAATATTGAAGCGAGGCTCTGAGGGCAGGTTGCCAAGTAGCACAATGCGAAACAAATGTCTCATTGTGTTTGTTGCCATACACTGTATGTTTTGTGTGGCACAAAAGCCATCAGAGTCTGTGACAAAAGTACGACAGTAATTTGTGACAACAGTGACTCATTTTGGGGCGTCTGCTCTTGTGACATGCTCCAAGATCCTCAGGGAAGGGTTGCTAAAGAAATGTTCAGAAGCGTTTTAACTGTGTTTAGAAAATGAGTGAACCCTGCCTGAACTTTTATTAGATTGTCCCACCATTCACCCGTTCAACTTCCAAACAAGGAGAGCATTCTTTATAACAGCATGTGTCAAATCCCCAAAGAGATTCTTGAAAGAATTAAAGTGAAAAAGCTGTCCGAACGACACTGCAACAGAAAATAAATGACCAGATGGGAAAACATGTAACTCAAAATGTGAATCTTTTTCTCTCTCCCTCGTGTAGAAGCGACAGAAGCTTTTTCTCTGGCCGTGTGCAGCACAGGAGGCACCTGCCAGGCTGGGAGCCCCTGGTCACTGTCGAGTGGAGAAGAGGGACGGTCCTATTGTTGGTTCTTCTCAGGGATGGCAGAACGGCTGCTGCCCACTGAGGAAATGAGATTCAAGGCTCCAGAGGGGGAGCCAACACCCTGAAAGCCTTTTAAGATTTAAAAGCATTTCCACAGATAGCTGCTGGAGTATTTACCTTGTGATAATCTGGGGAGGTATATACTGTCGATCACAATTTCCCGCTGGAGAATCCAGGACATGGAGAGGTTTGGCACTTAGCCAGGTCTACCGGGCCTGGAGAACGCTGTGTGTGCTGCTGGGCCACAGCCCCACTGCCACGAATCACTGTCAAATGGTCTGCTGTGAGGTATGCAGGCCTCGTGGACATGGAAGCCCCGCTGTCCCTCTAAGCTAACACACCCCAAAGCTCATCCTTGGTGTCTGGTTCTGGGGCACCTGGATGAGTAGCTACCCCTCTCCCACAGACATGTTCCTCTTGGTTTAATTCATCATGTTAAAGTCAAATCTATTCTTTCCTGTTGAACTTGATGCTTTAATGCTGCTCCGGACATTATAAATTGTCATCAAATAGGGAGGGTAGCAGATCACAGTGTATTCGATACGCCTGACCAGCTGCTAACACTCCCGAGGGAGGGGCCGGTGTCCGTGGGGTCACAAACGCCGCCTCCTTGTGAGCCCTCCAGTTCCCTTCACGCACACTCTGTGCCGGTCACGCATCTGGATTCCACTTCTGATATTTTCATAAAACAAGTAATTGTGCCCTTTTCATTAAAAACCTGGTTCCACACTAACTTTGACAGAAACCCTCTCTACCATGTCGAGAGGCCTGCTCTTTTTAAGCATTTTATCTCTGAGAATTTCTGTAAAGTTCAAGTTGTCACATTTGTAAATAGCTCTTACAGGAAAGATCTATGCAAGAAGCAATGCACTCCCTCCAGAAGAACGATGCTCTCTTAAGTTCCAAGTCTTATCCGAAAGATTAGCAGGTAGTTCCACTTGTCCAAGAAATTCGCTTTTCACAGGGGCTTAAATAGCACAACTCGGCCCCAGAAGACAAAGCCCCAGTCTCCACTGCGCCTCCACTTCTCTAGTGACTGTGACCCCCGGACCCGATTTCCTCGAGGGCGCGAGCGTGGATGGAGGTAGGCCTGCTGAGATGACTGCCCGTGCGCCCGCCGGGCCGGGGCGCAGGACGAGCTCTCCAGCGTGGGGCGGGGAAGGGCCAGGCAGGCCAGGCGGGAGGAAGGGCCAGCGCAGGAAGCCCCTTTCCTTCTGGCTTTGTTTTCCGCCCCGGCCCGTGGGTAGCAGTCAGCAGTCGAGCTGAACGGCGTATGAAGAGGTCCAAGGAACATCTAGACCCCTGTCTGCACCATCTCCAAACGTTTGGCCTTGGGCAAAGGCTCAGATCACCTGGGAGGAGCTTCATCGTCTGTAGACTAGAGATGCCAGGTGAATCCAAGTCCTCTGGCTTTATTTCTGAAATCAGGTGGAGCCACGGAGAGAGGCCTGGTCACTGTACAGTCCACTCCCGGGTGGTTTTGGAGAGTAGCACGGAGCTCGAGGCTCGGTGATCTCTGAGGGTGAGTGTGCCAGGCCGCCGGCCTCTTCTGCGGGCAGAGCGGGGTCCCAGGCTCTGAGGAGGGCGAGCTGGCCCGCGCCTGGCCAGAGCAAGGGCTGGGTGGGGCCATTCCGCCTGCACCGCGTCCTTCTGAGAATCTGGACATGTTGGTTCCTCTCCACATATTAGCAGTCCGCACGGCCAGAGACCCGGGCGCTCGGGGCCTCGGGCTGCGAGCAGGACCAGGTTTGTACACCGCAGCCCTCTCTGCGCATCTTCTGCCTGGCCGGTGCCCGTGCTCCACTGACTGTGGCTTCCCCACGGGCCTACCAGGGAGTGCCGCTGCCACCCTCAGTCGGGGCTCCGAAGGCAGCGTGTGGGCCTTGAGTCCCGAACGCCTGTCGCTGCAGAGCGAGAAGGAGCGCGGAATCGGCCACCGAAGCCGGCGTGGCCTTTGAGCCGTGGACTCATTAAAGATTGAGTAGCAGAGCCGGGGAACACCCGACCCTCGGCCAGCAAGGCGTGGCTCTGCTCGTCCTTTGGGCTCAGTGGGGACAAACCCCTTCCATATTGTATGCCAAGGGCATTCTTCAGAAACACCGGCAGGCGGGCCAGCTCTGAGCGCAGCCTTGAGGGTCCTGCGAGGAGCCTTTTCAAGGTGTGTTAGTTTCCTTCGCACTGTGGGTCACAAGTGGACGCAGAATTAGAACCTGGCCTAACCCTGGGTACGGCAAGTCTCAGAGCTGTGGGTGTGCTCTGGCCCCCGCCCTGGACAAGCCCACCTGCTGCCCTGAGGCCTGGAGCACCGGGCACCAGGGTGGGAAGCGGCGGGCGGCTGGAGGTACGAAGTCACAGACAGGGCGCTTCGGACACACTCGCTTCTCCTTCTTGTGCTGTTGTGTCGCCGGCTGATGCCTCGCCCTCAGCATTCTCACCAACCCTGTCATTTCAAACCTGTATTTATCACCATCCCAAATAGCTAGTGACGGGGAAGAGTCCTGAGCTCGGCTTCCAAAGGCCTGAGCTCCTCCGTTCACGAGCGGCCCACACCTCCTCTGCTTTATCTGGAAAATGAGCAAAAGCTCCGTTTGGACACTGCTTTAGCCTGCACCGAGCGTGGCTGGGAAGCAGAGAGAAGCCCAGCCTCGGCCGGGTAGGACAGATAGTGCAGTCTCTCGGGTCCAGGGCCCCTTATGAGTTATTCTTACCAGAATTACTTGGCCAGTTAGAACTCTGAGCCACCCTTCCCCCCCAAGGGGTGTATGCGCAGAGGCGGGCATTTGTGCCCGAGGGGCATCGGTGTCAGTGGCTCTGTTCCGTTCTTTGCCCTCTGTCTCTACTGCTTGAGCTGATGAAGTCGTATATTGCTGATGTGTTTAGAAACAATTAAAGTGAATCGCACAACGAGGAAAGACAGAAGCGCCCCAGCCCCTTTCCTTGCCCTGTTCCACGTGATTAGTCTTCCCTTCTGCCCCGTTCGCTGCAGGTTGGGGGCCACACAATGCTGCCCATTCGCTGGATGCCTCCCGAGAGCATCATGTACAGGAAGTTCACCACAGAGAGCGACGTCTGGAGCCTGGGGGTCGTGCTGTGGGAGATCTTCACCTACGGAAAGCAGCCTTGGTACCAGCTGTCAAACAACGAGGTATGCAGTGGGTGCGGGAGGAGCCCAGAGCCCGACCGGAATCCCGGGGGGCTTCTCAGCTAGGAGCCTGCTCTTGAGCTGGGAGTCGGGGCCGGTCTTGTGCGGCTGGGCTGGGATCTGAATACTTCCTTCCGCAATAGCGCCGTGTGTCCCCGAAAGCCTACTGTGTGCCGAAGTATAGTCAGTCCTAACTTAAGGGGTCTTGGGGGAAGGGAAGCCCGGTGTCCCCAGTGCACCTTGCCCGCTAGAGGTGGAGCCGAGAGGCTCGAGTGCCACGCATCGAACAGGTAACGCGCACCCAGAGTCCAGGGCGGCGTTCGGTGCCGCCCCGTGAACGTTCCAAGTTCTCCCTTTCTGCGCAGTGCTCTGAGCAGGACTGGGGGGAAAATCAAGCATTGCGTTGTTACTCTCCTCTGTACCTGAACGGGGCACCGCATGGTGTCAATGGAGAGATGATCTCGGGACCCCCACGCCAAAATGTAAAATGCTCAAGTCCCTGGAGCAGTACAGCGTCCGCGCATGATCCACACACATCTTCCCGTCTGAGTTGTCTCTAGATTACTTATAATAGCTAATACAAGCAAGTGCGGTATAAACAGTTGGTGCCCTGGATTAGGGAACAGTGGTGAGGAAAAGTCTGTATAGATTGGGGTGCATGCAACTGTTTTCTGGCGCTTTGGATCTGCCGTTTGTTGATTCCACAGACGAGGCTGTGTCTGTGTTTGAGGGGTGTCCTGGGAAGGCATCGCACACCTTTTCAAATCTTTCTCTGCCTTTTTAATCTGCTTCTGTTATGAATCTGATTCTGTCATGAGAAATGCCTGCTCCTTTCTATACCCTGAGGTTCCTGGTCAACCAGCATCTTAACCCAAAAGGGTCTTGGGCTCGGGCCAGGGCAAACCGACACACAGGACTGCCTGTGAGGTGTAGGAGCGGTCCCCACGGAGAGCTGTTTCTCCACTAGGTTTGCGATGTCAGAGTAGATTAAGAACTGAGCATAAGCCAATCAAAGTACCCATGAGACAAACCAAGCACAATGCTGGTTTTCTTCACCTGAGAGATACAAGCAAGGGGACTTCTTTCCGGAGCCTGCTCTCCCGGGAGGCCAGAGGTGTCAGGGGAGGGAGCAGACAGCAGTGGGTGACACGGGACGCAGTGGTCGCAGAAGAGCCCCGTGCTCTGCACAGCACAGCACAGCACAGCAGGGCCACCGCAGCCCACGAGGGTTGTGTGCTCCATAGAGAGCCAGAGGGAGTTGGGCGAGGAACCACCGGTTTCTAAACCTCTGCCACCCAGCCGCCTCCGAGGAGGAGCTGGCAGAGACCACGCTGGAGTGACGCTGGCCATTAACATGAAGGGGAAATGTATAGATATGGAGGTAGGTGGAAATTACTCTGGTGTAATCGCTACCATTTTGTATATGAATCAAACTGTCATGCCACACCTTACAAATAGGTACACTTTTTAGGTGTGACTGAAAAGGAGACTCCAAGAGGCAGAAGGCGGCCCCGTGCTCCGCTGGCGCAGGCCCGCCTGTCTGACCGCCCTCTGTTCTTCTAGGTGATAGAGTGCATCACACAGGGCCGCGTCCTGCAGCGGCCCCGCACGTGCCCCCAGGAGGTGTACGAGCTGATGCTGGGGTGCTGGCAGCGGGAGCCCCACATGAGGAAGAGCATCAAGGGCATCCACACCCTCCTTCAGAACCTGGCCAAGGCGTCCCCGGTCTACCTGGACATCCTGGGCTAGGCCCGTCCCGACCACCCCCCGACGCACTCCGTGAGCGGACGGACTTCTCCACTGCCGCCGGTGCCACGAGGCTACCGTGTTCACGAGTAGCTCTGACGTGTCAGCGAGACCCGTGGCGCTCTCAGACTGAGGCAGCGTGGACTTCTCCATCCACAGATGCAGTACTGGCTTCTCCTTGGCGCCTCTCCTCTCTTTCCATGTCTCTTGGTTTGTTCCTTTCTAGTTTTCCTCTTTTGTTCTCTCCTTGGTTTTTGTTTTCTTGTTTTTCTGCTTCGCAGTCCTTCCTCTCTCTTTTTAATCAATCTGGCTTCTGCATTACTATTAACTCTGCATAGACAAAGGCCTTAACAAACCTAATTTGTTATATCAGCAGACGCTCCGGTTTGCCCACCACAACTAACAATGCCTTGTTGTATTCCTGCCTTTGATGTGGATGAAAAAAGGGAAACAAATATTTGACTTAAACTGTGTCACTCCTGCTGTACAGACATCGAGAGTTTCTACGGATTCACTTCTATTTATTTATTTATTTATTTATTCTCGGTCTTGGAAGGCTTAGGCCTCTGTGTGAAGAGGAAGACTGTGTTCAAGCTGGGAAACCTGTCTGTGGAGACGAGACCTGAGAGAGAAGATCTATGATAAACCGCGGCCCGGGAGAGCAGAGGCCTCACCCGGATTGGCTCGCTGCAGGCGGCGTTCAGCGCCCTCCGCCGCCGGCCTTCCGAGGAGGACACCGACTGGCGGGCTCGCCGCGGGCCTTTCCCCCCCATCTTCAGGCGCACTGGCGCTTCGCAACAGAGAGAAAATGGGGCTTCTGGGGCACAGGACGGTGCGTCAGGTGCTCAGACGCAGTTTTGTCTTGGTTGGTCACGGTAGCAGCACTGGGGTCTTTCTCAAGGGTTGTGGACCGAACCTTTGTCAAGACCAATGGAAATGAGGTGGATTCTGGTCCAGAGATCATTTTAGGGTCAGGTGGGAAACAAGGACTTGGAAAAATAGGACAAGCTCTCAATTTGGAAACAAGTTTCTCTTATATTGAACTTCAGACACAAACACCTCCTTCTGACCCTTTCCCTCCACTTCCACCTGTCCTTTTAACTGTGCATGGTCTTCGTCGATTAATACCCTGTGTGCAGAAACTAACACTCCAGATGTCACGACCTGGCTAGGCGGACCAGATCCATAAAGATATAACTTATGTGATTAAGGGATGCTAATGGCATTCACTAGCTGGGAATAAATGTCTTGGCATGGCACAGTTGGTGCTGATGGGTTTTACCGAACATGGACCAGGAACCCCGGGGATCTCCAACCATGTGCAGCCCGCGGGACTCTGGGACAGGCGGAGTCATCCTGGAGGGACAGGAAGCCCCATCAGACACGTCACACGCATTCATGTTCAGCGTGCACAGGCCAAGGCTCTTGCTCTTGCTGTGGCTGGGAGAAAAGTTTCACTCCAAATGTATTTGATTACCAATCTGCTGTTTTGTTTTGTTTTATTTTGTTTTGTTTCACTCCATTAAAAATGAGAAAAAGCTTAAAAATTGGCACAAGATGCCAGTGGGAGGCTGTGCCTAGACCAAGCATTGGAGGTGTGCTGCTGGGCACAGTTGTTAATCTTGGGGAAGGGAGTATATGTTTGAGTGGAAATTCACAGCTATTTAGAGAGTCAGTTAGGCTAAGGAGGAAAAGTGTTTCTGCCCCTAGAGAGAGTGTGCTCCCCTCCATGAGGGGAACCTCGCTAAGCCTGACATCCTTACGGTGCAGCTCGTTGGAAGGGGGTGATTTTCATTCTTCTTAGGTCATTTCATTTACTGTTTGGTTTTGAAGGTGCAAGAGCTCCGGGTAGGTTTTGCTGATGCCCGTTCGTTACTGGGGCCCTTGCTTCCCTTCATAGGCTTTGAAAGCCAGTGTCCAGATCTCAAAAGTTTAGATTAGTAGAGAACAAAAGGAAATGCAGAAGCCTCTGTGGCCAGGTGACGGGGTTGGGTAAGATGCACCACACACACCCTTTGGGCTCTGCACTGGCCCAGAAAAGATGAGAGTCGAGGTATTTGTTCTCTCTGTCAGTGGGAACAGTCCCCTCGGAACACGCACAATAATATGACGAAAGCCATACCTCTGTGACGTATGCGTGCACGTGTATGTATCATCGTAAGGGCCCACGGCACCGTCTCAGCACTGCGGGGCTCTGTGACACAGGTAGGAAGGGGCAGGTCGGCACAGACTCTCCCACATTTCAGCAGCGATGACCCGAAAACATAGACGGTTCTGTGTGTTTGGCCGGTTCCTCTGGGAAAAAAGTTGCAAGTTATTTTTTATTTCAACTCAGAAGAAAGGATATAATATTTAAAGGGACTAGTTCAAGGAGAATGGCAACGTTTCGGGTCACAGGTCTGTTGAAAGCAGAGCAGAAGAGAGAAATGCCCTGTTCCAGTTGCATGTTTTCCTTGGGAGGAAAAAAGCAAAAAATGAAAATAAAAGATTTTCCTTACACCTTCTGACAAGTCCCTCAAGGTCTTGAAATGAAAGGTACTATGCAAGCACCAAGTTTTCTAGTTATTTATACTATTATTACTATGATCATTATTGGTCCTTATGTGCTGACTCTACAGATGTCTCACTCTGAAGGAACACTGGGTTGCCTTTTAGAGTTGAACGAGCTACAGAATATCTGGAAATACTCATTGCTGCTACCACCTCCTTTCCTTGGCTTCCTAAATTATAGCAAAGCAGCATCTTCCCTGTACGAGTAGTCATCACGAGATGTGGCCTGTCCTCAAACACTTAGACCCTGCTACAACAGCAGTGACAGAGCCGATCTCTTACTCCAGCCCGGTGTGACAGCCATTTCTGCTCATCAGTTGCTTCATCTTTTTGAAATGCTTTTCATGTGTGCTTGCAAATTATTCCTATGTTTTACAGGTGAGGAAACTTAGACTCAGACCCTCAGAGCCAGGCCGGAAGTCTCCAGCCTGACTTCTGGCACCACAGGGCTTCACCCCACACACTCGGATTGAACAAGGCCATGGTTCTTTCCACCGAGACACACTACTATAAATGCGAGCAGTTCAGGAAAGAAAGCATGGTAACTAATTCATGAAGCAAGATAAGAAGTTAGGGAAATGAAAGACAATACCTAAGGTGGCAAGCAGCTGAGATATTGTGATATATAATCATGCTCTTAGCTTCAGCTATACCCTTGTATACTGAATAGGTATCATAATCAGGCTTATTTAGAAAATACTTTTAACTATGCTATCAAAGATTATACCAGAACTCATATTATTCATGTGTTCACATCAGCATTACCTATGATATTTTCATGTATTTATGTATGTGTTATATACTTGATTTATACATATACAAATGCACATACATAATGTGTTTGTGCATTTATGTATAAATACATAGGCACATGGTAAATAGAGATAATTATAAGTAGGGTGCAGTATGAATACTTTGCTTAAATATAAGTAACCCAAACTCACTGCAGTCCCGTTGAAGTCAGAGCTTCCACTCCCCTGTGGGTGGGATGTCGCACTTTTCCACTCTGCACAGCACTGTATAGATGGAAGACATATTAATGTGCTTCCCAGAACAACAGAATCAAAAGCCATCCCACTAGCACCTTTCTCTGGCTCCTTGCAAGAAAATGCAGACTGAAATAGAGCTCCTCGTGTCAAAGTCCAGGAAAGGAAAGTCAAGGGTTTGGGTCTTTCTACACATTTGGATCCTGCTCAGCTTGTCCCACTGTTACGCTTTACACTGTGTCCGGAGTCGAAGTATCCCAGACGTAAACTAGGATGTTGGAGGCAAATGAGAAATCCAAGTGATGAGTGTTATAAGCAAGACTTAAGAACGTCCTCATCCAAGTACACATGTAGCCACCAATATTGTATTTTGCAAACCCTCAGGTAGCAAGATTCCCTGGTCAACAATGGACATTTTTTGAACCTTTCTTTTTGCAAACTGGACAGTGTAGAACACCAACAACATTAAAATGTGTCTGATTTTTTTAAATGACTGCATATATGTACATTCCCTTATTTCTCCTGATCCTTTGTCACTTTTTATCCCGTTTGAGAACTTTATTTCCAGTGTTGACCTTCAGTTTGGGACCAATAATTCCTTTCCATGCTGCAGCGTGAGAGGAGTGGCTGGTAACCCAATCTGCAGATGTCTGAGTTCACAGTAACACAACTCCTCACAAAGTGTGATAGGATACAGAGACTCATGCAGTGACAGCTTATAAATGGATGGCAAATGTTATGCTAAAGAATAGAAAGAGGGAGAACTGTAGTTAAAGTGACAGGCAGGAAAGGGTACTTTCTTATTGTCAGGCCTGGAATGAATCACTGCTGCTCAAGTCAAAAGTTCTTCAACATACTTAGTTTTTTCCATTCCTCTTTCTTTTCCTTTGACTTGTATTTATTGAACTATGTATTTATTTATTCACAAACTTGCTCCATTCATCACAAACACAAAGCAAAGCAAAAAAAAAAAACATATATTTATATGTGTTGCAGGCAAAACACTGTGAATCTCAACCACCACCAAGCAACTACTCTGCCACCCTAACACGTCTCAGGCGATGAAATGGGAAAAGAGATGGCTAGTGTTCAGTGTGCGCATTCTAGGCCAGGTCCGTTTATTTATCTGACCTGCGCGTTAATAAAAGTGATCTTGAGGAAATGTCGGCTGAACATTCAACACACTAGAGCAAGCAAAATAAAAGCTGCTAGTAGCCATGTGTTCGAACGGGGAAAGAAACTGGAGAAAATGAAATGTAAGGGCCTCTGTATCTTGCAGCTTGTAAATCTTACTATTGTTTTCTAAATGTATAAAACAGCTGGAAATGTTTTAAATACAAGGCCTTTGAATTCAATGTGGATTTTAAACACACGATCCCTTGACAAATGGCAAAATCATGGTGAAATATTGCTCCTTGCATCCCCTTGACCCTTACTCTTGTTTTCAGATCTGCCTGGAGGTGTGGACGCTCTGCATTTGCTTCTGTGTCTGGAGAGGAGTTTGTACACCAGGCCACAGAGCACTCATCTCAGTATCTCTCTGCAGATGCATCTCCCCTCGGTGGTGACCTGCTATTTGGGACTCTCCCTCTTTCCATTTGGTTTATTTTCCTTTCAATGTGCTGTCTCTGTGCCAATACCTAATAGTTCTTGTTTTGCAATCTGTTTGAGGTCGATTGCTTTACTGAGACCCACTGCATCTTGGCTGATTTCAAAGTGACACCTGAACACAGTATTTAGAAAAAAGTCTTGTTTGTAAATCATGTGACCAGCTTCTCTCAACCTGACATGGAAAGTCTCTTGTACTACAGTGTATTTAATAAAAATGATGTCTTACAATAAATAACATCCTCCAAAAGTGAGACGTCAAGGGACACGATTACTTTAAAACTGCATAGAATTTCCATAGAGCATGCTGTGCTCTTGATTTGAATGCACACTTGTGCATGCATGCGCGCGCGCGTGTGTGTGTGTGTGTGTGTTTAGATATGGTCACAGTGAATGCTACCATGTTCAGTGATTGAAATAAGTAAGCATACGTGGCATTAGATACGAATTTTTCCTGGATGATCTCTCCACAGATCTGGCACTTTTGACTTATTTTGGATAGCCGTTTTAATTCCTGAATTTAAATGAACATTCTTTCTCCGTTGTCCAGTACAGTAACCTCTGGCCACATGTGCCCAGTGTGACTAAAGAACTGAATTTGAAGTTGTATTTAATTTCAATTAGTTTGCATTTAAATAACCACAAGTGGCTAGTGTCACTCTGTTGGAAGGGACAGAGAAAACAGACATTATCATCAGCATCTAAAATACCAGGTGTTAACCGACTCCACGAGGAACGTAGACTGGCATCTTAGGGTTGCAGCAATGCTGAGGACGTGGATGACTCAAGGGTAGAAGGAATAGGTCACATTTTGTTCCTGTTTCACTTCGGCTCCCTGTCTTCGGTGTCTCCTCTTCAGCCCTCTGAAAACCACAGCATTCCTAAAGTATACGCTTTGGCACCTTAAGGTTCATGCAAAACTCAGAATCCTCAAACAATGCCTCTTGAATACCTCTCTGTGGTACCGATATATCTTCCTTGGATTAGAAAAATTTATATGACAAGATTAAAACAAATCAGGGATTTGGGGTTTTCTGAGCTGTACAAGGGGCATGAAAATCTGTTCAAAATTCCAAATAGGCTTGTGTCCCTATAAGATAAGAGCATGTACTCGCCTCAAGGAAACTGGATTAAAGGAGAAAAGTTTGACCACTAGGGTTTGGCAAGCTACCACCCAGGTTTGGCTACTAAAGGTCCTCATTTTTACCATACTTCATCATACATTGCTACTATTTGTACAACTACTGTGGCATCAGTGGAAATTCCAGCTCTGGAGTGAAGTGCTCCAGGCCCTCTCTCACTGGCACATCCCACCTCGCCTTCCCTCTGCAGAACACTTCTTTCATGCACACATGAGGATCCCTAATTTCCTGGATAGGTACAATACTTCTGAAATCCTGTTATTAATAGTCTCTTTAAAACAGTCATACTTAGGGCCAGAGATTTAACTCAGTGGTTCTGGCACCTGCCTCGCAAGCACAAGGTCCTGAGTTTGATCCCGGTAACCACATACAGTGCTGGGCGTGGTGACTCACGCCCACCAGCCATCAATACCACATACCACAGTGCTGGGCGTGGTGGCTCACACCTGTCATCCCAGCGCTCGGGAGGCAGAGGCAGGAGGATTGCTGAGTTCGCAGCAGCTTGCCTGGGCGATATAGTGAGCTCAGGGCCAGCCTGAACTACAAAGCAAAAAAAAAAAAAAAACAGACATACTTATCTTTAGAGTAAGTCACCTAATAGAAAGAAGGTCCAGTGTGTTGGAGTGTTACTGATGTGTGTCACTTCCCGTGCGCGCTCTCAGCCTGTGGTTCCTCGGCTTTAGTGCTTCACACCTAGGGTAGCACCGTTCATCACACAAAGAGCACGTGCTAGAGAAGACCCGTCACCTCCTGGCAGCTGGGAGCAAGGGGAGAGGAGGCGCGGGAGCGCAGGGCTGGGTCCTAACGGCCCCTTCCACAGTGCGACCCCAGGGACCGAACTCGCTTCCACTTGGCTGCACCTCCTAAAAGTCCCATCCCCGCCCGGGAGAGTCACAAACTGAGGATAGAACCTTCAATAGATGGGCCTTGGGCGGACATTTCAGGTCCCGACTCAAGTACAGAGCAAGTCCTCTCCTTAGGTGCTCACCTAATTATATATGTTGCCTCCTAAGGTAATCTCCATAGGATTAGCACACGAACATAGCTTTTGGAGGCTCCTGTTCACCCCACAATGCTGTCTTAATTCATAGGACCCTTAGAACTTCCCTAGACAGCAGGTACTTTTATAGTTGCAGCTTACGTATAAGAAATCTAAGCCAATGAAAGTTTTTATAATTTCCCAAAAGCTAAATCATTAGAAATCAACCGATAAATACAATGCTTACGATTTGCCTGAGTCATATATTAATTCTTCTAATTCTCTGTCCTATGAGATTGAAGAACAAAGATCCCAGATCCTGGAAATGGCCAGAAAGGCAGGCACCTGGCTGGCTTCAGGAAAGCTTCCACTTAGGTGTGAGCCGGCCGTGTGACTGCGGCCACCCAGTCCCTCAGGATTGGTAGAAAAGAGTTCAGTGGTCAGGATCTGGAGGGATGAGATTGTCAGCAGGAGCTAACACCAAGATTCACGGTTCAAGGAGACTAGACAATCTCTAGGAAATTGAACTTGGAGTGAGGGGCACTTAGTCACTGAACTAAAGCCCAAACCAGGCCAAAACTGCCAGCAAGGTGTTTGGGGTGCTCTGCTGGGGTCCCAGTGTCCCCAGTCCCTCTCTCCTTCACCCTGGCAGAAGGAGAGACTGTAGGTGAAAGGAAGTATTTAGCCATGGAGTTCTGGCTAGGAGAAAAGGATGAAGTTGAACTGGGACAAGACCTGTTTATTTGGGGCCATGTGCCAAATGTCAGGCTGTTAACCTCCCACGTTTGGAGCTACGCAAGGCTCAAAAGTTTTCACACCTGTCTGCCATTTACAAGTGAGGTTTTACAATGAAAGCAAGTTCAGACTGAATTATCCCAAATAAGCGATATTTACCTCTCAAAATTACATTTTTGATTATCAAGATCAGAAACTCAGAACAGATGTGATGACTTGGTCATGCCGGGACCAGCCAGTCCCTGTCCAGGTCAGACAGAGGACAGGGAGCTTCGGTAGAGCTCTGAGCACGGAACACTGGCCTGGGCTTCAAAGGGCCCGGTTGGCCGCACCTTGCTGCCTCCCATGCAGGAATGACGGTGCCTGTATAATATTTCTGATGATCAGTCTTTAAAAGCAATCACTATGGCCACACTTTGTCCTTTGTTTAATCAAAAAACTCCATGGTACTGTTAATAATATTTGAAATACTCTCTAACTACTAAAGTCACTTCTCACACGGGCTTCTGTTGGTCCCTCTACAATACACGAGAGATCTGACTTGTCCACACACGTCTGCCAACTGCTCACCAGACCACAGCAATCTCCATACGGACAACTATACTCTCTCCTGCATGTAGGTGCGGGTTTGTAGCTACCACATACATATACAAAATGTCACCCCTTCATCTCCTTTCAGTTAGGGTAAATCTGGCTCCAGCCTCCATCCCGGAGGAGCAAAGCCGATCTCCGCCTTCACAGGCATGCTCCCTCTCCTAGGGCGATCCACCACTCCCAGGCCCACTGACCTAGGAAAGGGGCGGGTCATAGTTTTAGCAGTCCAAATAGTCATTTACCAGGTTAAGTCATTAAATGCAGAATACTTGTATTTTTTTATTTTATTCTGCTCTGTTTTCTTTTTCTGAAAATCTTATTATTTAAGATCAAGCCTCTTGGAGTGGGCTGATATATTTTACATTTTCTTCTGTTTTCTAGGAGATTTTATTAAAGGTATTTTGAATTCTGTTATTTCTATTTCTCTGACAAGGGTCAGAAAAAGGAAGAGAGGAGTGATGGGAGAAGCTAATTAGTGAAAGCCACAAGCTTTCAGAAGAACAATTTGTGCTTCTTAATATAGCCTGGATAACTGTAACACACTGCATGACAAAGATCTAGATCGAGGCAAGCGTGGTGGCACCCGCTACGATCCCAGCACTCTCAGGGGCAGAGGTGGCAGAAGGACTGCAGGTTCAAGCCAACCTGGGAAACTCAGAAACTTAGCAAGAAACTTGTCTAAAAAATAAAAAGGGGCTGGGTATGTCACTTCCAGCACTGAGACAGACACAGAGAAAGAGACAGAGAATGAACTAGATTGTTCTGTGTAGTATCAATATAGAGCCACACAATGTAGCATCCTGTAAATTTCCACCCAATACCCTTACTGTATGGAGCAGTTTAGGGTTTTTCTTTCTCCGTTTTTACTTTTTATCAGTGTATGTTGTATTTCATAATGGGTACATTCATTGGGGGAGTTGACACACGGACATAATACATCCCAGTTCTTTTTTCATCCACTTTTCCTTCCTTTTCTTCTCCCTCCTTCCACTTTGAAAAGGATCTCCCTATTCCTACTATGTTTTATGTTGTTCTTTATTTAAACTTTGGGTTTCTAAAATAGATTATACAATATTTGACCTTGTATTTCTGACACATTTCACTTAACCTTATGGTTTCAATGTACATTCATTTTCCTACAGATAATTCAAGTTTATCTTGCTTTAGGGGAGAGTAGTACTCCATTGTGTATAATACCACGTTTTCTTCATCCATTTATCTGTCGGTGAGCAACAGGCCATTTCCAAGTTGTAGTTATTGTGAATTGTGCTGCTATAAACACAGGTGTGCATGCATCATTGTAGTGTGATGTCTTTTTTTTTTTTGAGACAGGATCTCGCTTTGTAGTTCAGGCTGGCTCTGAGCTCACTATGTAGCCTAGGCAAGCCTCGAACTCAGCAATCTGCCTGTCTCTGCCCCCCGAGTGCTGGGATTACAGGCATGAGCCACCACGCCCAGCTGTAGTGTGATGTCTTTAACACTTTCAAGAAGACACCAGAAGGAGAATAGCTGGGGCAAGTGGAACTTCTAGTTTTAGTTTTCTAAGGAACCTCCACACTGATCTCCCATAGTGGTTGTACTAGTTTGGGTTCCTACCAGCAATGCAGAAAGGTTTCCTTTTTTCCTGTAGCTCTACGGGCACTGGTTATTGTTTGATTTCTTGATGATAACCTTTCTTTCTGGAATAAGATGCAATCTCGGTGTTGTTTCAGTTTGTGTTTCTCAAACAGCCAGTGCTACTGAACACTTTTCATGTATTTATTGCCCATTTGTACTTTTTCTAAGAAGTGTCTGTTCTTTTTTAATTGGGTCTTTTATTTTTGGACAGTTTAATTTTTTTTTTAGTTCTTTATATATTCTACATATCCTCTGATGAATACCTGTAAAACTTTTTTTTTTTCATTCTGTAGGTTGTCTCTTCACCATATTGGAGTTGCTTTTCCTTTGCAGTTTTTTGTTTGTTTGTTTATTTGTTTGTTTTGAGACAGGGTCTCACTTTGTAGTTCAGGCTGGCCCTGAGCTCACTATGGAGCCCAGGCAAGCCTCGAACTCAGCAATCCTCCTGTCTGTGCCTCCCGAGTGCTGAGATTACAGGCATGAGCCACCAAGCCCGGCTCCTGTGCAGCTTTTTAATTTGATATTGATTTTCTTGATTCTTGGTATATTCCTAGTATCCATTGGCATTCTGTTCAGGAATTCTTTACCTACACCTACATCTTCAACAAGTTTGCCTATTTTATCTTCTGGCACTGGTTATTGTTTGATTTCTTGATGATAACCTTTCTTTCTGGAATAAGATGCAATCTCGGTGTTGTTTCAATTTGTGTTTCTCAAACAGCCGGTGCTACTGAACACTTTTCATGTATTTATTTCCCATTTGTACTATTTCTAAGAAGTGTTAAAACATCTGTTTAAACAGTTTTAATCCATTTTAATTTTAGTTTAGTACATAGTGAGATATATGGCTTTATACTCAAAATTCTGGATTTGAATAGCCAATTTACCTGGCCCTATTTGTTAAAGAAGCTATCTTTCCACCAGAGTATGTTTTGAGCCCCTTTGTCAAAGATACAATAGCTGAACATGCCTTGGATTTTTTCTGCTTCATCTGTTCTGTTTCATTGATCCACCTGTTTGTTCTTGTGCCCCTATCATGGTATTTATTACTATAGCTTTGTACTGTAATTTCAGATCCGAGATCATGATGCCTCCTCCTCTGCTCTTTATACCCAGGATTGCTTTTGCTATTCTGGGTTTCTTCTTGTTCCATATGAACTTAAGATTATTTTCCTGAAGCTGTGAGGAATGCTGTTGGTATTTTTATTGCCATTGTGTTGAATCTATATGTCCATTTTGGAAATATGGCCAATTTGAATATATTAGTACTTCTTATCAAAGAGCAAGAGATATCTTTCCATTTTTAGATGTCCTCTTTGAGCTACTTTTTCAGAACACTGGTTTTTCATGGTAGAGGTCTTTTAGTTCCCGAGTTAGGTTAGTTCCTAAGTATTTGACTATTTATTTTAAAATGTTGATTTTTGTGTCCTGTTACATTACTGAATTTAGCTACTGATTCCAATAGTATTTTGGCAGAATATTTGAGTCTTTTAGATAGTTGATCATGTCACCTAAGAATAATGATAAAATTACTTCTTGCTTTTTATATGTATTCTTTTGATTTTTTTTCTTGCCTGATTGTTATGGCTAATGTTTCAAGGACTATGTTGAACAGGAATGGTAATAGTGAACATCCTTTTCTTGTGCCTAATTTTAGAGGCAAATCTTTTAGTTTTCCAGATTTAGTATTATGTTGGCAGAAGAACTGTCATAAGTGACATTTACAAGATTGAGAGAAAGTTTGTACCTATTTTCTTAGGGTTTTTATCATGAATAGATGTTGGCCTTTGTCTGTTTTTATGCATCAATCCAGATGACCATGTGATTTTGTCCCTGCTTGTGTTTATGTCATGTATTACATTTATTATTTTGGATACAATGAACCATTTTCACATCCTTGGGATGACGCCTACTTGGTGATGACAAGATCTTCTCGACAATTTGTTGTGTCCTGATTACCAGGATCTTGTTGAAGAATTTTGCATCTACATTCTTTAAAGACATTGGCCTATAACTCACCTTTTTTATTTTATCTTTGCTTTTGAAATCAGAGTCATGCTAGCCTCCAGGAGTGACTTTGGGAGTACTCTTTCCTTTTCTATTTTATTAAGGAGTTTGTTGAGTATTAACATTATCTTTCCTGACTTTCTAAAATTTGTAGTGAATACACTGGTACCTACATTTGTCTTCATTGATAGGTTATTTTTTTTCTATTTCAATTTCATTGCCTATTATTGGATTATTTGGGAGTTTTTAATCTTCTTAGTTCAGTTTTGGTAATTCATATGTACCTAAAAATCCACCCACCTCTTCTGAATTCTATTTATTGGCAAGCAGGTTTGTGAGGTAGTTGCTAATCATTTATATTTCAGTGATATGTGGTTATTAACTGTTTTGACTTCTAAATGTGTCTTTTCCCTTTTTTTGTAAGATTAGCTAAAGATTTCTATAATTTGTTTATTCTTTTTTTAAAAAAAACAAGCTCTTTGATTCATTGATTCTTTGTATTTTTTTAGTCTCCATTTCATTGATTCCTGCTCCAATCTTTATAATTTGTTTCCTTGTACTAGCTTTGGACTCTTATTGTTTTTCTAGGACCTTGAAAAGCATAATTACTCATCTAGGCTCCTTTTTTATTTGATGTGGTTGTTCACAGCTATAAATTTTTCTCATAGGATTGTTTTCATTGTTTGCATAAGCCCTGTTGTACTCTAGTGGCATTATCATTTAATTTTAGGAACTTATTTGTTCCTTGATTTCTTCTGCATCCTATTGATCATTTAAGAGTGTATTACTTAATTTCCACACATTTACATAATTTCCATAGTTTCTTTTGCCATTGAGTTCTAGTTTCATTGCACTCTGACATGGTAATATGCAAGGATAATTTGATTCTTTTACATTGACTTAAACTTGCTTTAGGGGTTACAAGATAGTCTATTTTGGAAAAGTTCATGTGCTGCTATCTATTACTGTTGAGTCAAACAATCTGTAGATATCTCTTAAGTCCATTTATTCAAAAGTTTGGTTTGATTTAGATATTCCTTTTTTTTGGGGGGGGTCTAGTTGATCCAACAATTTGTGATAGTAGAGTTTTGAGGTTCCCCACTATAATTGTATGGATGTCTGATCTTTTATGTCCTGTACTCTTTGTTTTATAAAGTTGATATGTTCTTGTTTGGAGCTTATATGTTTATAATTGTTATCTCTTCCTTTTAAATTGTTCCATTAATGAGTATTTAGTTACCTTCTTTGCCTCTTCTTATAAGTTTTGGTTTCAAGTCCACCTTTAAAATAGAATAACTACACCTGCTTTTTTGGGGGGGGAGGGTGGTTTCTCATTTTATGCAGTATTGTTTTCCACCCTTCGATTTTTTTTCAGGTTAAATGCCTTTCTTGAATATAGCATACTCTTGGATTTTGTTGCTTGATCCATTCTGCTAATCTATGTCTCTAGATTGGGGAACTGAGACAATTCACATTGACAGTTATCACTGAAAGTTACTGACTTATCCCCTTATTTATTTTCCTGTTACTGATTATCTTTCTACTTAACTGCTCACCCTACCTGATATATTCACTCAATAGGACCTTTTTCCATTGCAAAGTTCATTCTTTCTTTCTAGAATATTGTTAAGGATTTTTTAGAGTGTTGGTTTGGTCTTCACGGATTTCTTAAGGGAGTTCTTTTCATGGAATTATCTTATTCCTCCACTGATTTTGAAAGACAGTTTTGCAGATTTATCCATCCAGTTAGAACTTGTTTCCTTTTATAGCTTGAGATATTTCACTCCATGCTTTCTTGGGCTTTAAGATCTGTGTCGAAAAGTATCATGTAAATCTAAAGAGTTTTCTTTATAAGTTATTAATTTTCTCTACCCACTTTTAAGATTCTTTTTTGTGTTGGATTTCTGAGATTTGGCTATGATGTGTTCTGTAGAAGTTTTTTCTGATCATGGCTATCTGGATATCTCTATGCCTTATTCATCTGTATACTAAATTCTTTTCCCATATTTGGAATTTTTTCTTCTATTATCCCAGTAAATGGGTTTTAATGCAAAATGTGTTACTCAGCAGTCTTATCCTGATATTGTGGACAAAATGGTCATTTTGAAAAGAGCTATAAAGGGTGTTAGCAATGAAGAGCTCCAGAAACTAGCAGCCAATGAAGATCAGTAGCAGAGAGCAACACCCAGTAGAGTGACCCCTGAGGTCTAGCACAAGCCAGCACCAGAAGAGGCCGGCTAGTAGCAATAGTCACTAGGAGCTGACTGTGTCAGCCATTGGCACCTGGTATTATTTAGTGTCATCCAATGACATCAGGACTGCTAATAGAACTGCACTTTGCCAATTCATGATTTCCATCTGAATTGAGCAAAAGAATGTTAGGCTTATGGGCAACAAAACTATTATGACTCAGTGCTTCAGAGAATCAATCAATCCTGATCACCTAGAAAGCAGAACCAGCAGTGGCCCAGCATGCCAGAAGGGCTCACAGTTCCCCAGCCATGAGTTCTGTGAGGCTCATCCTGCATTTGCTTGGCACATGATGCAGTGCTGGACCCAGCCTGCCTTTAAGACAGCAGTGTACAGCTAAACTCAAATTCTGGCTAAAGTACTGCTGAATCATAGCCCTGGTCACTGCACGGTCATACTTCCTTAGCTGTGTCACGTAAAGGCCCCACTCCTCAAGGTCACAGGCCTGCTTCAGAATCTAGATGTAGTCCTGTAAAAGGGCCAAGTAATCTGACAGTCATGGGTAATAGGAAATATACACCAGTCACCCTGTCCTACTTCCATATCACACTCATCCATGAATAGACCATTGAGTTTGCTGTATGTACTTTCTACCCACCTCCATTTGTTTGTAGGCCAATTTGTATTTTTTACTTATTAATTTTTATTGGCTATTTCCTACAACTAGAACATACATTGTATATAGGCAGATATTTCAGTGTCCACAATTCAGTATCTACAATGGCTCCTGACACACAGGGGATACTTGACCTTTCTGAATAGGTGAAAGAAGGGGGTGATGTCAAGAAGCTCAAAATGCGAAGTTACTGTTATAGTTTAGATCTAAAGTGTTTCACGTGATATGATGGGAGAGTTTAGATCCAAAGTCTCATGTGTTGCATAGATAGATTGGATCATAGAGCCACCAAACTTAGCAGTGGATTCCTACAATGAGGAGTTACTTCACAGCTGCCTTATCATTCAGAGGTGGTGACTTGGAACTGTGTATTTCAGTACCTGGAGCTTCTCTTCTCTCTCTGCTTTCTGGCTGCCACGGTTGAACAGCTATCTTCCACCAGGCCCTTCCACCATGCCATTTCTGCCTTGGAGCCAGCCGACAATGAGCTGAAACCCTGAGTCAAAATAAATTTCCTTCCTTAAACTGCAGATGTTGGGTATATTGTCCTAGTGACAGAAAAGCTAAAACATCATGAAGTCAGAGAACAGTATTGGCAGATTGATGTTTCATGTTTACAAGGAGGGCATGTGGCCTTGGACCAGCCATTTTTTTTTTTTTTTTTGAGAGAGTCTCGCTTTGTAGTTCAGGCTAGCTCTGAGCTCACTATGTAGCCCAGGCAAGCCTGGAACTCAGCAATCCTCCTGTCTCTGCCTCCCAAGTGCTGGGATGACAGGCGTGAGCCACCACGCCCGGCACTGTGGTATGTGGTATTGATTGCTGGTGGGCGTGAGTCTCCACACCCAGCATTGTATGTGGTTACTGGGGATCAAACTCAGGACCTTGCGCTTGCGAGGCAGGCACCAGAACCACTGAGCTAACCCTCCGGCCCTCAGTCATTCTCTTAAGCATTAGATTCTTCACCTATGAACTATACAACAGAAGTTATTTTCTCCAAATTCAATTGAGCTATTGGATGCTTTCAAACCAATTGTAAAGCAAGTCATCTGTGTATGTGCATTCAAATGTTCCAACCTATAAACAGAGCAGTTTTTCTTTCTGACTCAGTTTAGTAATCCCAGACCAATTTCCAGAAGATACAAGATTGTTAGGAGTGAAAACGGGAAGCTCTATTTTCAAGTGAACAGTTGAGTTACAAAACATTCTCCTTTGCAAAGAATGTTATCTTTAGAATCAGAAGATCAAAGTACCTTTGGAAAATACCTTTCTCTATAATTAATGGAAATGAGGCAAATAGGGCCATGTGAAAGAGAACAAAAATAATCCGATGGCATCTTTGAGATGATGGCTATTTTGTTTGACTCAGCTTGAGCAAGGGGCTCTTTTTAGGGGACTTTCAAAAAGCACTTTGCTGCTGGGGATTTAGCTCAAGTGGAACCGCACCAACCTTGGATGCTCAAGGGCCCGAGTTCAATCCCCAGTACCGCCAAAAAAAAAAAAAAAAAGCATTTTGCAGTTATTTAATGCTTCCCTAGATTGGGAGCCTAATTTGGGGAGATGAATAGTGGCCTTTTGGTTTGGGTTTTAATAAAGTTGGTGGTGGCAAGAGGTAGGAGGGTGGCTATGGATCAGAATGGCCCCCTAAGCTCTCCCATCATAACACAAACTCCAAAGGTTAGAGACCAGCAAAAGGCAAACCTGGGGTAGCTGTGCCAAGGTCCAGCTCTAATGAGAAAGACTGTATCTGGGCACCTCCCCCATAACCACCGCGGGTTCATTTGCATTTTGCAAGTACCCTTAGCAAGGACTTCCTAGTGCTGAGCCAACATCTGTTGCCTCCTTGGAACTACTGCCCATGGGCTCAGATCTCCTAGGAGGGTACAAAATAACTCTTATTCATTATGACTTGGCATCCTTTTATGACTCCCTTGTGCTCTTCCTCCCATATCCATCCCTCCACTGAAAACTCTGCTTGCTTGCCAAACACCCAGAAGAAAGGGCAAGGAACCATGCTCTGCCTGGTAAAGCTATGCCCAGCCCACAGCTCCCTGGTTACTCTTTAGTCATAGGCGCTTATTCTCCCTCATGTGTTCTCCAAGTTTCACTTATTCTTGGCACAAGAGAAAAGTAACTGCTTATGAGATCAGAGAGGTTAAAAGTTAGGTGCATCTCCTCTTCTGCACTGAAGCCAATATATTGGTGATTTTAACTAAATGAATAGGCACCCAGAGACTTCAGAACCTAGGTCTATTCAAAATTTCCCTTCATGCTGTGAAAAATATGCAAAAAAGCAAGTCTTGTTTTTGCATGGAACACCTAGCTTCAGTGTCCCTGATGAGAGGAAAATACGTGACAGGCATTGCTCCTTTGCCTGCCACGGATGGGCAGAGAGTGCTGCTAACCTAAAGATAGCCTTAATTTTATTTGTTTTCCTTAAGGAACATCTGCTTGTCCAATCATTAGAAGCTGGCATTCATTAGCACAGGAAGTAGAGTCTGAGGTTGTGTCACTGTGAGCATTTAAGAACAAGACAGACACTCACGGGAGCACTTTTCACATTGTTTGAGGTTCAACCTTGGAGAAAATATAGCATTCAAAGGGGTAGTGGCTAGGGACTTAGTTCTGTGTTGTTATAAGAGTCACTGTCCCCACAGCCATGAACAAATGACAATGGACATTGACCGTATGTGTGCACCATTGTGAGCGAGCGCTTAGTAAGGGGCTGGTGGCAGCAGCATCTAGGAAAATACTCGCTGAATAAATGAATACACTGCTCCAGCATGTGGTGAAAAGAACGCAGTACATTCTGTGTACCCTTTCTACATTCCACAGTGCATTTACATACACTACACTCTGGCCTTGTCCTTCCTGATGTCTGCACAGAAATACAGTATAGAGTGGGCACCCACCTCTGCCCCTTTCACAGATGAAGTCATTGTCCCCAAGTTAGGGCCAGACTTGGAACTAAAATGCAAGCTTCCTAATTCTTGACAGAATTCTAGAATACACAGCCATCTAGCCAGTGACTGTAAGGGAAATTTCTCAGATTTTTTGATATTTATAATATCAGAATATTATGTCTACATATCTGGAATGCTGTGTCTTCTTCTAGGTCTCTCTCTTTTTAAAAATGTGCTACCACTAAAAACTGGATTTTTGAACATTGTAAATATTACTCGACAAGTGATACAAAGGAGAATAATAAAATTTAGAAGTTAGTTATTCCATTTCCCAAACTTCTGTTCAAGTTTTCCAGCATAGGGTTTTGAATTGAAACTATGTAACATGTTGGATTTTCTTACTAATCAAAAGAACAAATGAAGCACCTCTACAAAAAAGGGATGGTGGTATTTTCCCTGAGCTAGGGATTAGATGGCAGACTGCAAGACAGATGGGGATGTAGAGTGCACCGTGGGGAGGCTCCAGCTCAGTGCTGCTGGGGAGCCAGAGGCACGGAAAGGTCAGTTACATAGCTGGGACACAGGGCTTTCACCTCCAGTTTTCTAACTGCCGAAGACCCTACAGATGTGAGCCCTACATTCATATTTCATTGGCTCCCTGCAACAACTGCAGCAGACATTTTCGCCATAGGAGCGTGTGTGTGTGTGCGTGTGTGCCCACATGCATTATTTTCTGGTGTACCCCTTTTCGCAAAAGAGAGTTCTCAAGGCATATAATTAAACACCCTTAAAGGGATGTTTGTACGTGAAATATCTGCACAATTAAAATCTTCCTCAGCCTTCCTGCACCTCAGCAGTAAAAAGGAAAAAAATCAGCCTACGTTGCTCCCTAAGTGAAGCTGCCCCTACCGAAGTCCCCAGTCCACGGAGGCCATCAGCCCCGCACGACAAGGCGGGACAAGGCGGCTCTGCGCGGCCTCGCGGGCGGCCCGTCCCTCCTCGGCTCCTCCCGCTTCCTGGCGCCCACTGCCCTCCGGGGACACAGCCCCCGTCACCTCCTACCTACCCGCTCGCATTCCTCTCACGTCTTTTGAGAGAGATATTTTGGGAAGCAGCACACGCACATCCAGACGCCAATTACTCCAGCGCGCAGCAGTCGGCCGCGCCGAGCAGGCCGCGTCTCCTAGCAACCGCGGGGGCGGGGCGCGTTGCCCGGCACCGCCCGCGCGAGGCCGCGGCGCTCTCGCTCCGCCGACGTTGGCGGCCATTTCTAAAACGGGCTCCCGTTCTCGGCGAGGTTTTGTGCGCACCAGTTGTTCTTTTAAAAGATCTCTGCTGACATCCACGGCTCCTATAATTACCGTCGCGAGGCTGCACGGGCCGGAAGTAACGCAGAGCCCTTTCGGGCGCCCCGCCTTTCCCGTCAGGCGTCGTCCGCGGCCCGCGGCCCTTGCTCGTCCTTGACCCCGAGCGCCTGCCCGCCCGCGTCCGCGCCTCGGTGTCTGACGGGCGGGAGGAGGCAGGGCCGAGCGGCCCGGCGGGAAGGCCCGGCTCCTGCGGCTCGCGGCGGGGCGCCGGGCGGAGGAGGAGAGGCGGGGTGTCCGCCGCGAGCGCAGGCGAAAGGTGAAAGCGGGCGCGCGGTGGCCCGGGCTCCAGGACCCGCTCCTGCCCGGCGGCCCCGGCGGCCCCGACTCCGAGCCTCCCCCAGTTCACAGCCGCCTCCAGGGAGCAGGTGTGAGGCACGATGGGCACAAAGCTGGGCTTCCTCGGTCGCCTTCCGGGTTTTATTCCAGCCAAGGAGCGGACCCTCCGTTTGCCGTCCGCGGCCCCTCTGTGCCCAGACGCTCTTCCCAGCGTGGCGAGTTTTGCGAGATAATAGGAAGTTTCCCATGAGCCTCTGGGCCGGGCGTACCCCACGGCCTGGCCCCCGGGGCCTCTGCTCCCTCTGGGGAGGCTCGGAGGTGGCCGCTGCCTCACGGACGGACTCGCTGGGAAGCCGGACGCGGAAGCACACAGCCAAGGGCCGGGACGCGTCCGGCGGGGTGGCGGGCACTGCCCCGGGCCTGCCCACAGACTAAGCTGCTCCGAGCCGCCGGGCTGAGAGCTGTGGGGAAGGAGAAAGGCGGGGCGCCGAAGAAGCCGGAGCAGAGCTGGGCACTGCGGGCGCCTGTTGGTGACTGTCCCTAGGCCAGGGCTCCAGTCGAAGCCGTGAGACTTTCTCAGAAAAGTCCAAAGGGAAACGCTAAGAAGGAAAGACGTCCTCCCCTCTGGGATTGCTTCCAGCCTGTACAGACGGGAGCCCTAGAGAGGAAACAGAGCTTAGATATTCACTGTCCCGGGAGCCTCTGGGTCCGCCAACCCTGAGGAGGGTGAGATCGTCATGGTACAGTGAAACATGCAGGCCCCATTTACAGCAGCACGGTCCATAGTAACTGGATATTGGAAGCACCCTGTATGTCCACCAAAGATGAATGGATACAGAAAAGTGATATTTACACATAGTGGAATGCTATGCTGCCATAAAGAGGATAAATTAGAGGCGTTAGTACATACATGGATGCAATTTGAGAATATAATGTTAAGCGAAATGAGTCAGACACAAGCTTAAACACTATCATTTCATATGTATATAGAGAGGGAGAACAAAATATACACACTTCAGGAAAAGAAGCATGATTTTTCAACAGATGGTGTCAGCCTCATCTGGGGGACCCTAGAGGATGTCATACATTGCAGAAAACCCACCGCACTGTGGCCCTTAGAGAAGAAATCGGAAATGAGTGCGCAGCAATCTCAGTGACCAAGGTTTCCCAAGCAGCAGTTTGCTGTACTAATGTCTAGAAGCTCATGGCCACTACTCTGAGCAGCTCTTGTAACTGCAGAGACCAAAGGTAATTTGTATTAATCTCACAATGTCTTGATAAATTTAGTATTAAAATATTTATGCACATTTTTTCTTTTCCAATGTGTGTCCATTTTTGGTGAACTCTATGTACACACTAAGTCCTCAACTTATGATCATTCATATGTCAGATTTATTCGTAAGTCCAGTAAAGTGAGTCATACACCTTTGACACAAATATACCATATAAAACATTAGAACAAACACATACAAATACTCTAAATAAACACATGAGCTACTTCTGCAACTTGTTTACATCTATGAATGTTCATGAGGTTCATTTATGTCTGTGAAAGTTTGCAGCTAGAATGTTCATAAGTTGGGAACTTACTATACAAATAAAAAGCAAAACAGAGAAACAACTGGAAAGTAAGGAGAAGTTCAAATACTTTCCTAAACTGCACATTCTGTTGTTTAAAAAATATTTTCTATATGTGCTGATTTGCTTCATTTATACTACCATTTTATCTTAGTTCATTGAAAAGAACATTTTGTTACTATTTTTCTTCTTTGTAAAAATAATTTTGATCTATGTCTTGTACTCTGAGTACTTTGAAGATAGTGATACACAGTGTGTTAACTATTCTTACAATTTTACTTTTATGAAATTTTGTTTTATTCTTTCATAAATTTTTTTAAACTTACTAAAACAACTGTGAGCCAGCCCCTTCCTGACCCCCCTGGCACAGCACTAGCTCCATGAAGAGCACAAGGTTCACACTCGGGTGCCCACAAGCATCCAAAGTGACAGTTGGGAACAGAACCCCAGGCTGGGGAAGTTGCTCAGCCAGGCTGAGGGCAGAGACGGTCTAAGCCTAGTACCTGTGAACTCAGGCAGGTCACCTACAGTCACCTCGCTCTCTGAAGCCTGCAGACCCGCTGGTGTTCTCCGCCCGAAGTGATGAGCTCGACCCAAAGGTCAAATAGAACAAGTGGCAGAGCCACAGATGTTGACCAGGGGAACTATAGACTTTATTACACCCCTTTGATGAGGGCTAGTTCTGTGTCCCATAAATTCCATGAGCCACCTCCTAGGACTTCCAAACTTCATGGAGAAATATATCCAGGAGTAAAGCATGATCCCCTGGAGTGCTATTTCTGAGCCTGCTGAGGATGATTCTTTATTTTGTCACTTATCTGAAGTTCTGCATGTTCGAGTTCTGCTCTGACACAGGCCTTTGTCAGGAGCCCAGTTGCCATGGCAGTGGCTCCAAAATAGAACAAGTCCAACACACATCAATGGATGGTACAATGAATAGCACAAGTACCACTTACAATACATTATTCCATTTCTACTGCGTAGTAATTTGTGCAGAGTTGAAAATAACTACACATCCCCCTTTCATTTAATTAAAGAAAAACAATTCCACAAATCGGAAATGCAGTGTTTGTATCAGGGTGGAATTTGAGTTGCTCTGTGATTAAGAGGCCAGGCTTGTGGGTGAATTTGCTAGGGAAAAAAAAATCAACACATGAAGGCTAGGGCCACTCAGAGAATCACTGTTAAGAACACTCTCTTACACCCACCACAGAGTATGGTTCTGTTTATGTGAACAAAGGGGACCATCTGGGGAATTTAACATTATTTCTCCCTGTGGTAGTAATCCTCTGTGTTCTTAGCTATCTAGATTTACCCCCTTTGGATTGCAAATTATATAGGAATCCCTAACTATGGTTAAATCCTAGAGACCAGAAGGAATCCCCTCCAAAAATCTCTCTCAAACACATTCTCAATCAGACACACCCATTTTTATGGTAGACATTTTAATGAGGCATGTGTATTGTGGATGGTTTCTAGGTGAATGCATAACTCAAGGCTTTCAGTCTCTCATGCTCTCACTAGAATGAACCTTACCTTAGCAAAAGCAGTTTGACCCCAAGGGGGCGCACAGCCTTAGTGATCAAAGAAGCTGGTTATCACATACCACGTGCACAGAAGTAGGGACTAAACTCTGCTTCAATGAGCATGCTGTAGACATGTGTGGTATATAGGGACAAATGCCTAAAACAATATCTAGTTTGTGGCAAACTACATATAATTAGTGTCAATTTCTTTTTTCCTACCACAGCCATACTTAGTAAAATAGAGTGAGCAGGAGGCACAGCCTTTGCAATAAATCACAACTGTAAGTAATAGAATCCTGGACAGTCTAATTCACTCAGAAAGCTCCCAGCCTGAACTCTTAAAAGTAGGAATCATTCAAAATATTTCACAAAAGCTGTGATAAATAACCGATGGAAGTCACCCAGCACAGATGCAGGCACTCAGTAGACTTCTTTCACAGATTAGAGCCTCTGAGAAGCAGAAGCTGGAAGGAGTAACACATATGATGTTATTAAGGATGCTGCTGGGATCCGTACTGTGGAAAGCAAGAAAAGAAAGCAGGGTTTGAGACCAGATATTAAAACAGAAACAATCCACTGGGAGAAAAAAAATCGATAAAACATTTGGTTGCAATTGAATGGACCAATAATAGCACAGGTTTTTGTGTATGACTAGTAAGAATCGTCAAGTGTATATGGTAGTCAGGGATAAGTAGATACATTTCTCCAAGATCACGGGAAAAGTAGCAGCTACAACAGAAAAGGGGGAAAGAGGGCCAATAACTCAGGCTTTCCAAACTTAAAGCCGAGATTATCCCTACTTTTAGTACCTCCCCCTGAATCTCTCACTGATGGTAGGGCAAGATGATCTCCTAAGCTTCTGTTATGTTATTTTTCTCTCTCAGGGTAATGGGAGGAGGAATAACTATAGGTTGCTGATTACAGATGAGTGGAGGGAAGGCAGTGACTCTCTCGACTCCTTTGTTTCTAACTCTACTTCCTCACCCCAGCCCTAACCCAGGCCGCTGAAAATCTTTGAGGGGAGATGAAGGAGGAAGTTCCATCTTCTATAACTACATTTGGCCAAATAATGGCATTGGTCCTACTTACTTGAAGACCAAGGATCCCTCACCCTGACTGATCTGTGAGTTTAGAGGAGCTGAGCTTTAAATCTGAAGACTTCATGATTTACCATGGATGTGGAAACTCTCATGGATGTAGTAGCTACCAAAAAAAAAGAAATTAATTTGGCAAGAGATTTAATATGTAAGATTTAAACAGTAAGGCTATGAAAAACATTAATAAAGGTCATGTCCAAGACAGTAACCAAGACCCCCTGTGGAGAGCCAAAGGGCAACCGCGCCCAAAAGATAGCGCTGAGGAAGTAGGTCAAGTGGTCTGAACCACTGAAAAACAAGTCTATATCCGCTGAAAAACAAGTCTATATTCGCTGAAAAACAAGTCTATATTTAGGCATTGCCTGATCAGCCAGTTCGCTTCCGCTGTATAGCCGCCTATCCCAGAATGCCATGTGTCCTTCAGGCATTGGCTGATGACTATATATATACTGGGAGAGGCCTGTGAAAGAGAGCTTTTTTGTTTTTGCTCGAGCAAAGGATCCTGAATAAAACAGCAGAAAGAAGAGTTCGCGGTCGCGTCTTCCTTGCTGGTCGAGGGGGAAGCGACAACCCCCCAATTCCAGATGTTTAGCACAAACACCCATGACTCAAATAGTTTTGGGTGGATCTTGGAAGTGTAGTGAGCCAGTCTGTGTGCTGTTTCACTTACTATCTTAGACCTCTTAACAAAGAAGTACATCCTTATTTCAGGGAAACAACCCTTTGTTTCAGCTATTAGGAGATCTAGTCCCTCCAGTGCTGTAGGGCCACTACTGCTAGTGAGTCTATCCAGTCTGCGAAGGACAAAAACACTCTGGACAAGTTCAGACACTCTGGACTAGGCTGTCAGTCAAGAAAAAAGATGTGATTGGCCTTAAAGTCTCATGTAGGTAGTCACTGTTTATTATCTCTATAGAGGTAGATTTTTTTTAGTAACCAAAGATGATCCAAAAGAACCAGAAAAGACTTAAAAGATATCATGTTATGACATGGGACAGGTGACATAGGAGATTAGGGCATGGATGTTTATAAGTTGCTTGTATCAGGTTGTGATAGAGACCATCTATTCCAATTTTCTGTAGAGTTTTAATCATGAATGTGTGTTGAATTTTGTTGAATGCTTTTTCTGCACCTATTGAGATGATCATATGGTTTTTGCCCTTGACCCTATTAATATAGTGTATTGCATTCATTGATTTACATAAGTTGAATTGTCCTTGCATCCCTGGGATGAATCCAACTTGATCTGGTATATGATATTCTTGATGATCTTGTGCTTTCTGTTTGCCAGTATCTTATTGAGGATTTTGGCATCTGTGTTCACTAGGGAGTCTGACCTGTATTTCTTTTCTTTTGGGGAGGTGGGGGGGTGGGTTTTTTTCTGCTTCTGAAATCAAGGTAATGCTTACTTCCAGAAATTAAGTAAGGAGTATTGCTTCTCTTTCAAGTTCATTAAAGAGTTTGAGAAGTAATGGCACTAGCTTTTCCCTAAATTTCTTGTGGAATTCAGTATTGAAGCCTTCAGGACCTGGAATTTTCTTTGTTGTTAAGTTTTTTCATTACATTTTCAATTTTACTGACTGATATTCGGATGTTTATGTTTCGTATCTTCTTCATTCAACTTTGTTAATTCTCATGTGTCTAGGGGTCTGTCCATTTCTCCTGTTTTCCGTCTCTTTGGAGGACAGCTTCTCCCAGTAGGCGTGGGTCACCCTTTGGAATTCTTCTGGATCTGCTGTGATTTCACCGTTGTGTCCCTAACTGCACGGACTTGAGCATTTTCTTTCCTTTTAAAAATAACCTTGGTAAGGGGTTGTCAACTTTGTTTTTTTAAAGAACCAACTCTTCCATTCACTGATGTTTTTCTATCATTCTCTTAGTCTCCATTGCATTAATTTCTGCACTGATTCTTATAATTTCCTCCCTTGTACAAACTTTGTGTTTGTCTTGCTCTTCTTTTTTGAGGCATTTGAGGTTCAGTATTAGGCCTGCATCAAGCCTGTTTTAAGGTTTTAACCCCTATTACACAGCTGCGGTCCATTTTACGGGTTCAGTTCTAGAGCCGCCTCGTAATAGTGATTTGGCTATTACCCCAAAGTGGGTTACCTAGCAGAAGCCTCTCATTCCCAAGGGCACCCCTAGGTGTTGCTTAAACTCCGAAGGCTGTGGATGGCAAATTGTTTCTGTTCTCCTTGAGGATATTTGTCCTGAGATAAAGACATACCCTAGTAAGTTACTTTTGTTGAGAAATATGGGCCTTGTGTTGTGACACCCTAGAACCCCACTCAACTAGAAAGCTGAAAAATCTCAGTGGTCTTCTTATCAGATAATTCCCTAGTGAGACTACAAGTGAGGAGGTCATCTACATACTGTGATGGCCTCTACTTTTGAATTTTAGATGATACAAGTCTTGATCTGAAGCTCATGCAAAGAGGGGGGGTGCTATCTCTAAAACCCTGAGGCAAGACACTTCAAGTTTACTGTTAGTAAGGTCTGTTTGGGGACCCTCTAATTCAAAGGTATATGGATATTGGGAGCTAGAACCCACGGGAATAGAAAAGAAGATGTCTTCTCAAACACTGATTTAGTGTTTTTTGGGATTTGTGGATGAATAGGTATCAATGCCTCACTGATGGATCTGAGATCTTATACCAGGTGATAGTCTCCTGAGAATGTGACTTCTGAAAACTGTGAGCTAAATAAGCCTTTTCTCCTTCAACTTTGGATGTCAGGTATTTTGGCTCAGCAATGAGAGACATAATTGAAACAAATACTTAAATGAAAATAAATTGGAAAAAGCAGACCTATGTAGAGAAAGAAAGTAAACATCTAGTGTGAGGAACCTGAAAGCAAAGCTTACCCACAAGAAGTCTGGCACTACAGCAGCCTTTCAGAGTTCCCCTAGATTTCACAAGGTACCAGGCCTCAGAATCATGTACCAATTAGCCATGGGATGCGTAGTCCTCCTCAAGGTCAGGAAGCTGAGTGAAGGCCATCTGAAATTTAAGAGGGCTGTTTAGGTGCCAGCAGCTGGACCCTGTGTGGCACACTCCAGGGCCAGAGGGCCAGTCCCCCACTGAGGGGGATTTGGAGAGCACCTCTCTGTCTCTAATGCAATCCGCTCTCAGGCCTCTGCTCCACTTATATTCAAAGAACACTTTCCACTGTTCTTGGGGGGAGAAGAAGAGGGCCGCCTTGGGGTGAGAGTCCAGTCCGCACGCCTGAGCTGCTGCCGAGATGCACTAACATCTCTGCCGGTCTTCCCTCTTGCTTCTCCCAGCTCCGCCGCGCTCGCCAGCTCTCCTGGCTGTGGTGGCTGACCTGGCTCTGCGGCCCCAGCTCCTGGTCATAGCACCCTTGTCAGGACGCACCTGCTCACCTGTGGTCAGACTTGTACAAGAAAGTATCCAGAAATACCCAGTTGAGCATTTCAGTGCTAATCAAATTCCTCTCTCTGCTCCGCTGTGTAAGAGCAGCCCACCTCCTCCTGAAATCATGGCGCTAATTCCTCATTGTGTGGCACAGAAATACCCACGTGATCTTTGTCGTTTTTAATTATTGCTGTTTTCTCTAGGGAAGGCATTATCTTTTTGGAGGCTAAGGACTCTGAACCTGTACAGCCTAGTGTATTGCAGTTCATGAGAAGTATCACTCCCAAACCACACTATTGCAAGTAATAATAATTGGAGCCTCTTTTATTCCCACCCTTTCATTCCAAGAGTCATGTATTTTTCTTGGTATAGACATAGAATCAAGTAACAGTCTTCAATTAAAGTGTATGCTACCACACGAAGGACAGCACCTACTACAAAATTAAACAAAACATTTTCCGGTGTTTTCACAGAGTCTTTTCCAAGCAGTTCTAATACTCTGCCAGGCCAGACGCTCTGATACGGTGTAAAACCCGCCGAGTGAATCACGCTCAGAGGCTCCTCTGCTAAAAGTGAGTCCCTTAACCGGATGCAACGCTGTTTAGAACTCTGACTCGGTCCGTTGGTAGATGTAGTAAGTTTCCGGAAGTGGCGATGGCTGCAGTTGGAAAACTAAACTCGTGTCAGGAACGCACCACTCGTACCTACTGAGCCAGTAGCCCCTCCAGTGTGGAAAGGGCTCCGTGTCCTGACCTTGACACCAGATAACCAGCTCGTCCCGGTGCGGGTGGTGCAGACAGTGGCTCACTATTGGCTCCTGTAAGTCGCACACCAGACGCTCAGCGGTGGCATCAGCGAGGCCGGCCTTGCTGGGAGGGGAGACGTGCCGGTGACCGAGGCTCAGCGTCCATCCTGGCCCGGTGGCTGTTTCGCTCGGGTGTCTGGGAGGCCACCCCTGGAACGGGCATTACCAGAGCCCGCCTGAGGTCACTGGATCAAAGAAAATATCTTGTCCGCGTGGCTCTTGTCACCGTCACTTTCTCTGCTGGACAAAACACGTAACATCCTGCGACTTAGAAGAAGGGAGATTTATTTTACCTTATGCTTCGGTCCACGGCCAGCCGGCCCCAAGCGAGACGGCGAGGCGGGAGGAGGGGAGAGGAGGGCTGCCGGGCGCGGGGACGGGAGCAGAGCCAGGGCCCCGGCCTCCTTCGGCCACCCCAGCCCGGCGTCACCTGCAGTTCCAGCCGCTTCAGCGGCCTAACCCACCCGTGGTCTCCAACCCACGATCCAGCTCAGGAGCCGTGAACCGTGAGCACACGAAAACACGGGCACATCGACACACGAGCCGTGACAGTGGCTCAGAGCCTGTTCCGGGGCAGGAGCTGCTGAGGGCACCGACGCTTCGGACCAGTCCTCGGCCTTTCGCCTCTCCGCTTCAAATCCATTCTGTTCAATAAGCTTCTAAAATTAGTACATGTTCGCGGTGCACAGTGAGTGCACCTATCAGGGGACGTCTGCGCGGCGCGCCCCGGTTCTTTTTCTCCCTCCCCTCCCCCTCCCGCTCCCTTCCCAGTGCGGAAGCTCAGTTCCCGTTGTTTTCTTCGATTCGGTACTTTCCATCCTACTCCCTTCCCTTCCCTCACCTTTCTGTCTCTCTGGTTCCCCTCCCCCTTGAAAAAAATCTCCCACCGTCCCGAGCCTGCCCTGGCTGCCCAGCGCGAAATCCGCCCGCCGGCCTCGCGCCCAACGGGGACTTCCCGAGCTCGCACAGTAACCTGCTCGGGAGACTGTTTTTCGGTAAATCCAGGCACACACGGGCGCTGCAAAATACACCGGACCGTTCTTAGACTTCCTAAAGCGTTCACAATCTCCGCTTTGGAGATTCCAAAAGATAGAAAGTATCTACAGACCTAAAGTAGAAACTAAATTTGAAGATCAATTGTATTTAATAGAAAATATAGTATTTTATATGAACTTTCCAACGTACCAATTATTAACAAGGTAGGCAATTTTAAAATTAATGTCTTCTTGTCATTGAAAAGATAGCAATAGAATGCATAACAGGCATTTTGAATTACATACAAATCATGAAACCATTTTAGTTTCTTGAGCAAACTCCACAAATTATAGGAAATGTCAAAGGATGCATTAAACTGCCATTTCTAAATTTATGCTTAAAATTAAATTAAGACAAACAAAAATGATTTAGATAAAGATTAGATCTTTTTAGGAAAAGATTTAGAATCATATTCTAGGTTACTAAAATTTACACTTCAAAATAATTTGTCAGAAATTTTTCCTAATGTTGTCACGACCCCATAACACACTCCACTCTTAACAGCTTCATTAACAGTTACATCTGCAAAATTATCCTTCTCAAACCTAAAAATTATTTATGGTTTTACATGGCCAAGAACAACTGATACTACATTCAAGTAAAACACTGAAAACAAAATGGCTGAATTTGTATGCATCTGCAGAAAAAGGAATTGGAAAAAAAAATCTCTTGATCAGTCAAGACATTACATTCATGAACTAGTATTGCTTTTATACTGTATACATTTGTGACAGAATATTAATGTTTGTAATTTGTACCAATGTTATTCCTTGTATAATGTAGGCGTAGTACATTTATATTATGTGAGTAGTAAAATCTTTGCATTGCAGTGCCTTTCATGGCACTGTTAGAACAAGGGTCCCGCATTTCTGTGTGCACAACACGGTCTCAGCGTGATGAGGCGGCCCCGGTTGGGGTACTCTGGGGTCCCCGGAGCGCGCAAGCAGCAGCTCGGGCCTGGTCGCCGCCTCTCAGGCAGCTCCCCACCCCGTGGAGTGCGCCCACTGTCCCCGAGGCTGAGGGCCCTTCTTTGACGCTCTGCCTTGGTGACCGAGGTATGGTAGCCCCACCTCTTCTCCCTGTGTTCTTTAGTCTTGGTAGCTCGCCTCTGTCGCAGTTACTCCTCTTTGCTAGTTAACACTTCTTTATCTGGAATGTTCCCGGTTAACCCGCTGTGTAGTTTGTCTCCAGCCGCGACCCAGACTGTGTGTGATGCGAAGACCCTCCGGCTTCGTGGCCGTCCCCGTGGGTCCGCCCCACGCGCCACGCCCTCGACCTCTTGATTCTCATCCTCCAAGCCTCCTCCGTCCCAAGCTTGACCAGCTGCTGCGGGCCGCTTTCCTCTTCCCAGGCGTCAGCTCAGGGCTCATCCTCCAGTCTCGGTTTTCCTGAGAAGAAGAGGCCAGAGCTTCCCTGGAGCAGATTTTAGCCCCTCTGGTTTCAGTGTCTTCCTAAGTTAGGCTGAATTTCAAATGATGTCCATCTGCGAGTTATCAACATCCTGGTGACTAAGCCAACGTATTTGTGAAGGACGCTCGAGCTTTTTCTCAGCCCTCAGCTGATCACAGACCAGGTGGCCAGAGGTGTGGGCCGAGGAGAGGCTGACGCGTCGCCGATGACGAAGCGGAGCTCAGGGTGCCTGTGCACATCGCTTCCTGGTGTCCCCTGACCTGCCGCGCTTAGCCCGAAGCGCACCGCCTGCCCGGCGGTGGAACCTGCCTAGCTTAGCCGGCCTTAAGAGTTCCGGGGTTAAGAGCTCTGCTCACAACTGTTTAGGGCAGCCCTTCAAATGGCCGCCTGACACCCTGTGCATAGATCCTCCGTCCTCACTGGGTCCCGGCATCATGCCAGGAGTCAGACTCCAGAAGTCTCCTCACTCTCCACTGCAGATGATGTGCTTCGGCTCCAGAACGTAGAAGTTTGCCTTGTGACTTGCGCTAGATTCCCCATGAGCCCCGCGTGGCCCCTCTTCCCAGAACTTTACCTCTGACACCACGATGAGTCTCAGATGCGTGACCAAGTATCAGGCTGGTGGTACTGCAGTAAAGAGTGGGCCCGGAGCCCTGCCTAATGCAGGTACTTGGGTCTTCCAGCCTGTTAGGTCACCCGGTGCGGCAGACAGGCGCGCGGGTGGCCCCGTCTTTACACTGTGTAGCCTTTCTCCTTAAGCACAAGCAGGAAGGACCTTCTAAAGCCAATAGATTCTGACCAGAGCAGCAGGACGGCGCTCCTTACTGCTAAGCCTGACATCTGCAGTGGAACCGACTGACAAGTGCTCTCACGGGCGCCCGTCTACTTTGCCGTGAGCACGCCCCCCCATTAAGCATCCCTCTAACCTCTGCAGGTTAGGACACTGCACTTCCAGCCTTGCCATGTATTACTGAATTTGCCTTTGGCTTCTGGTGAATAATGTGCTCACGTGGCCTCCATTATTTTGGAGGTCTCTCGTCCCACCTCGCTGTCCATGAGCCTAATCCTGTCATGGTCAGTCCTGCTCTTAGCTTTGATACACAGACAGGGGTCCCCACCAAGCCCGAGCCGCCCCCACCTCGACATATGACTGTGAGTTCACCTTTCCTGGAATTAGGCTGTAGTGGTGAACAAGCCCTGGGCCCGGTGAGCAGCTTCCTCTGTCCCCTCCCTCCCCACAGGGCATAAAGTACTCTGTGAAATGCCGAAGAGCTCCTTTGGTTTTCCCATTTTATGGGAAGTGAATGCTATCAGCTTTGCAATAGGCAACAGTGCACACTGTTTTATTGTTTTCCTCAAATTTCTCAAAACACTCACAGATCTTACCAAATGATATTATGCAAATTCATCACCAGACATTTTAAAGAATTTGCAAACCACTTTGTGCCTGGAGCTTTGGGAACTTCAATTACCAATAGTTCTGAGACTTTGTATAAGAAGGAAAGAATGGTGGAGCCCCCAAGCTGAGCGCATGCCTGCTTCCCTAGATCAGCGGGCACCAGCTCTCACAGCGACCAGCAGCGGGTACTGTCTGAGGTCTGCACCCGGGGAGGGGACCGTGGAGAAGCAGTGCGGGTCAGAGGCGGAGCGAGCCGTCTGCGGGCTGGCGACGCCCCAGCCAGCCAGGGGGACTGCAGAGCCTGAGACAGTCCACAGGGTCACTCTGTGTGGGCTGTAATGGCCAGGTTTTTACACTTACGGCAGTGACATGCAGATCGGACAGACGAGGGCCACCATGGGAAGGGCGTGACCTTGGTGACTCCGGAAGCTCATCGACAGGGACTGCAGGGTCTGCCTACAGTGTCCCACGTGCAAAACTCTCCTGCCACAGACCTGGATTAGGTGTCGCTGTGCCCGTCATAGCAATGAAGTTAGCTTCTTTGCTTCCTTATACATAAAATCAGATATAGTGTGAGAAACATACACAGCTTCAATTTGACACTGGAAAATTCTGGGCAGCTGGAAAATAGACTGTTATCTCAAAATACTGCAGGATCCAAAGTCAACTTCGTGCTCTGGGGAGTTAGGAATTTTCTTCTGTCTTGATCCCTGGACCAGAGGATCTTTATGCCTTAACCTCTCTACTCCTACTGCATTCTCTCTCCTCCTGCTGACCTCTCCCTCTATACTTAAGGGAAAAAATTTAGAAATAATTCAAACTAACCCACTTTGTAAGCAAAGATAAAAGTCACATATCCAAATTGTACAGACCAAAGCCATTTTTCCCTATGAATATAATCCTAAAACGTAAAATAAAAACAGTATTAGAATGTTTTTTTTTGTTTGTTTGTTTGTTTTAGACAGGGTCTCGCTTTGTAGTTCAGGCTGGCCCTGAGCTCACTATGTAGCCCAGGCAAGCCTTGAACTCAGCAATCCTCCTCCCTCTGCCTCCCGAGTGCTGGGATAATAGGTGAGTGCTGGGATGACAGGCGTGAGCCACCACGCCCGGCACTGTGGTGTGCAGTATTGATTGCTGTTTGGCGTGAGTCTCCACACCCAGCATTGTATGTGGTTTCCGGGGATCGAACTCAGGACCTTGCATTTGCGAGGCAGGCGCCGGAACCTCTGAGCTAACCCTCCGGCCCACAGTATTAGAATTTTTAAAAATCATACTGAATATGCTCTAGGACAACCTAAAGTGATAAGATAATCAAAGTGCTTCCCCCATCAGGTGTGCTCAAGATTTGTTCCACAAAACAGGAAAGATGATGCTGGGAGAGGCAGAGTGGGGGCATCCCTGCGGTGTGCCTGCCCCTGTGCGGGGTCTTGCGGCCCCGGCCAGCCCCTGTCATCTCTTACCTAACCGCTTCTGCCCAAGCTGCCCTCGGAAGACGCGGACACCATTCACCGTCCGAGGAGGCATTGGGAGGGAAGGAGTGATTGCACCCTGCTCTCTTCTGCTGTAAAAATTTGCCCACTTCCCATCGATGCAGTGTGCTGGCTCCGTATGTCCTGCTCTGGTTTAATATTTGCGTTCTAATTGGCCAGCTTAGTTGCGCGTGACACAGAGGCGGGTAGAAACAGTTGAGAGCCGGGCTGCACTAAATCTTGAATTCCAGCTATATGGCCAAAAGTCTAAAATGTGGGCAGCTACTCAGCCTCTGAGACTGGAGATTTCCTGAGGGGTGGGGAGAACCCCAAGGATTTGACTCCCTTTCTGCACGTACAGAAACTGGCAGGTATGAGAAACAATGTCATCATGAGATCAGAAGTACCAGCCAGCACAGCTGGACAGGTGACGATAAAATGCAAAGCATGAGGGGGATGGGGAGGAGACTGCACTCCCTTGTCCTGGCTCCTCCCTGCGTAAGTCACAAACTTTTAACACTTAAACCATCCCCAGAATTTTCATTTCTGTGGCTGGCTCTTTACTTGTCGTAATAGTTTGCGCAGAGGTGTGGTAGAAGGCTGCAGAAGGTAGACCAGATGGCTGGATGATTCCAGTTGCTCTCTTTCTGGGAAAGCAGAGGAAAGCAGTCCCGGCTATTCACTCTCTTGCAGGCAGGGTTTTGAAGTGATCCCTTCTGAAAATGGAAAGCTGAACATGCTCACTGTGTTCCTGGAAGCTCTAGGGAACTGGAGACACTTTCTGCTTCACTATTTCATTTGAGAACATAATTATACACCTTGCTGAGCAGAAAAACAGGCATATTGTATATTACAAACTCCAAGATTTTTCTTTTAGGATTGGAGCATGTAGCTGACACAGAGAAAATACTTTCAAGATGTTGCAAGGGGAAAAAACCCTTAAGACCCCACTCTTTAGAACTCAGAATAATTCAGCAGCTGCACGGTTCCTTCTCTCTGTGGAGCAGAAGTGTCTGCAGTTTCTCCGAGGGTATAACCTCCACGTCCTTCCCCAGCCCGTAATCGCACACGAGGCTCTCTGGAAGGGCAGGAATACAGGAGATGAGACTAAAAACAAAACTCTTCCTACAAATTTAAAAGTATTTCTAGGCCTGAGTGCTTCAAAGACCGATTTTCCCCTGGGGTTCCCAGACTAGGGATGGAGATGATCGAAAGCTGCCTCGCAGCCACACCCCTTTCATCGACATTTGTCTCCGTGTGAGCCCAGGACACAGCCGGACCTCGGGCGTGCAGAGGCCCCCGTGCGGGGGAGGGGCCAGTCAGACGCAGAGGGGAAGGCAGAAGTGCCCCGTCGTGCCCATTCTGACCTGCGCTGCACCACAGGCTCTTGAGGAGCCGACATTCTCCCCCTTTCTGCAGCGCAGCTACCAGTATCTATCTCAAATTGCTGTTCTGATCATCAAAGCAGAGCAGTGGGTAATAAACTCCTTGCACAAAACAGATGTGGAGGGCCAACCCCATGAGTTCAGTGCCCCGATTGGTCACCCGGCACTTTCCAGCGACAAGTGCTCTGAAATATTTGTGAAATAAATGATTTACATTAATTCTTTCTAATTTTCCACCATAGCCTTGCTACAAACTAGGTAAAATGTCCCCCTTCCTGTTAAGGAAAAGCTACATCTCCTTAAGCAGGAGAAGGCCTCTGCGTCCAGCTTCTTGAGCACTACATCCTGCCGGTGGAGCTGTTAATGGATGGGCCACTTTGAGAACAAATAAGAGGAAAACTCTAGTGAAGCTGAACTTGCTTACACACCCTGTGAGCCGCAATTGTATGCTAGGTACTTACACCTTTGTTTAGAAAGTTACCTTATTTGTCAGTATTCCATTGCTGCAAAAATACCTCAGAAGTCCATTTATAAGGAGAAAAGTTTACTTCAACTAAGAGTTTTAGAGATTTTCGGGCATGCTAGATTAGCCCCTTCCCTTTGGGACTTCGAGAGACTGCACATGATGGTGAAGTGCGCGTGCAGGATCAAGCCATTAACCTCAACTCTCGGCCCGGACCGGGAGAAGGACAGAGGCCAGGCCCCACAGCTCCCCGGCAGGCCACGTCCTCAGGGCCCGACGCTTCCCTCTCAGCCTCTGCTCTCAAGGTTCAGGCCCCCCAGGGCGGCTGTGGGCTGGAGAACTCACCCGGACACAAGCTAGAGCAGCTACCTCCACAGACACTCACATCGTCATACTGAACAGTTAGCAATTCAGGGAACAATTTGAGAAAGCACAAAATCAAATCTGGAGAATCAACATATTCTTCATATGATAAATTCAATGCAGAAAATTGATAAAAATGAAATATGTATGTCATTATATATGATTTATATAAATAATCCTAAAAAACATTGCTATTTGAATCAAAGGCCTATGTATATCAACATATGGCAAATCTGCTGGAAGAACTGATCAAATTTTGAAGTGATAAGCATAAGCAAGGACTTCTTAAACATAACCCCAAATGCTTAAAATATAAAACAGGGACCGAGAATCAACAGATGAGATTACATCAAACTGAAAAGCTTCTGCACAGCAAAGGAAGAATAGCAGAGCGAAGAGTCATACAACGTGATTAAAAAAAAAAGTTTCACCAGTGACTCCTTAGAAAGAGGACTAATATCTAAAATATAAGGGAGCTCAGAAATATTCGATTTCCTGTCACGGCTTCTCTGGGCGTCCCCCCAAAGCCTCGCGCAGTCACAGCGGGGCTTTCAGAGGCGGCTGGAGGGGCGTCCGAGCCCCTGGATCAAGGGTGTGTCGCTGGTGCTGGCGAGAGCCGTGCGGAAGGCGCCACGTGGGAAATCCCCGCTGCTCACAGGTGGCTCCAGGACGTGGGACAAGGATCTCGGCTCGGTGAGGTGATCTGGACGCTGCACGTTTAATCCCAGTGAAGACGCAGCTAGACGTGGTGCATCAAGAGACCTTCTACCTCAGTTGTGACTGGCCACTCCTACTTTTAAAATAAGTGAACTTGATACAAGGTCATTCCCTCTGAGTAAAGTTGGATCATAAAATTAAAGTATGTAACAAAATGTGAATCCTCTTCAGGTTCCATATAATGTCAGGATGCCGAACTGAATGGCGAAGGTCTAACGTTTACCCGGTAATGGTCTCGGTATTTCCTTACAGTGGGCCGAATCCTGGGTTCTTCTGAGACAGCCTGATGTTGCTGCCTCCTCTTTAGTGGGCAGTGGCAGTATGTGGATCATACTGGTGATGCTGGTCACGTCTCCCAGACACTCTGGGCCAAAGGTTCTTAGTTGAGAGCAGGATGTGCGAGGCAGGTCTTTGAGCCTGTGGAATTTGTTAATAGTTTTACCCTAATGATGGGTAGGGGAGCTCCCTCCTTTTAGGACTTTAATGGCATTTCATATTTTGCACCTCAGTGCTCACTCCTCTGCTTAGACTCATCGAGTCCATCAGTCTGGACGTAGACTACCCTTGCTCTGTGCTGCTTCCTCTTCCGTCATCCGAACCCCTGCCACCCGTCGGCAGCACCTCGCCATACCTCGACTCTGGCTGGTGCTGTCACCCCCCCTACAAGGGTACTCAGAGCCGCCGGAGTTGGACTCGGATTCATTTCGGGAAGCAACCCAGGGCGGGGAACTGCAGGGGCTTTTTCTCCTCAAAAACCTTCCTTTCAAACTACATACCACTTAGGGAAGTGAGTTTACTAAGGTAAAATACTTTCAGAAATCCAAAGAAAGGAAAATAAAGGAAATGTGACCCTGGGATCCTGGGCTGTGGCACCGGACGGAAGGGCTGAGGTCGAAGGAGGCCCGGCCCCACTCCCGGACACCCGGCCCAGGCCCCGCCTCTTTCCTGGAGTAGCTCCTGCCCTTTGGGTCATTCACTCTAGGAAAAGGGTAGCAGGTTCTAGTTTTCAGTGCAATAGAAATCTTGGAAGTTATAAGCTATGGGCAGCTGTGAGGTCTGATTCACCCACAGAATTCTCTCCTGCACAAGCCTAGTGAGTTAGAATTGACAATTTTAGTAATTCATTTTCCTGCCTGCTCTCCTCTTCATGAGATCAGGAAGACGAGAAGCTGCTCTTTGAAATACCTCAAAGGCACTGTGTGGCGCCCCTGTTCCCGCCCTGCAGCGCCCCTGCGTGTTTTCCTCCGTGTTCCAACGACATGAAGCACTGGAGCACAGTACAGAAACACGGGGCGTCCTCTGGTATAGCCCGCCCATACATAAAAGTGTGACTATTTATTTAATTTTCCCATTCTATCACATTAAAGCTCTGCACAGTGTTTTGTTTTAAAAGTATTCTGTATTTTATCTTAATAACCTAGTAATAAAGTATCATTCTGCGTGCAAAATAAATAAATAAATAAAAAGATGTGATGGGGGAACCGATTCCTGGTGCAGCGCTAGGACTGAGGCGGCCCGCAGCGGGTGTGGGACCCCCTTCCCTGAGGGAGCGGCCAGGATCAGAGGCCGGGGACCGGGGAGGCTCCTTCTTTCTCCTTTGCTGCCTTCCTGCTGCCGGCCACCTGGCCTGCTCTACCGTGGACTGCTTCTCCTCTGATTCCCCTCTGCGAAGCCCGCTCACTACACAATGAGAGGTCTACAGACTGTGCACTAACTACACTTTTTCTACCTTAACTCCGAGCGACAGGTATCTTGTCTCAGCAACAAGAAAGATAACTAAGACCGAAAGCAGGCCTTGGTACCCTGGGCAGGACTCAGACTCCTGAGACACCAGGGCCTTTGCAAAAGGGGCATCCTCTTGGCCATTCCACGGCACAGCCCTCACCCAGTGGCAGGATGAGGCAGTTAGGCAGGGCGCGAGCAGCAGGGCCTTCCGAGCCCCGCGGTCCCGGGGCCCCCACTTGCCTTCTCCCGTCACCCCATGGGAGAAGACAGTCCCCCGGAGGAGCACAAGCGGATCTAAGGGGGACCCATCCTGCAACCCCGGCCTGAGATCCTACTCCCAGACTTCGTTTCTCCTTCTTGGCAAATAAATATTCTTGGTAAATCTTTAAAAGTTGCTCAGAGTAGCATAATCACATTGTTATATTAAAGTCTCTGCTTGTGAAATGTAATATGTCAAATCCAACTCCATTTTATAGCCCTGTTTTACCTCTTATTCATTAAATATAACTTACAAATACATATACAAATAAAATACATTGACATGTTCTAAAATATTTTCTATACATAAATGTCATTGAAATGCATGTTTCACACACACACACGTTGGTGTATTTCTGGCTGTTTTACTGGGTGCATGTGCCGAAGCCGAAGAGACTGGCAAATAGCTATCTCCTGAGCTGTTCCTTTCAGCTCTGACTTTTCCTTCAGAAGAGTCAGAACATAAGCAGAACTCACAGGAAGGAGCAGGTAGAGAAATTCTCTAGTCTTTGGAACATGAGCCTGTTTATTTCATTTACTTTTGACAGCAAAAATAGAATGGGCATTATAAACCCTAAAAGTTAGCTTGGGCCTTTGCGGACAGAAGACACAGACCTGAGGTAACCTCCATGACTTAAGAAAACAGACACCAAAGGCCAAGAGCCACATCGGAG